>OY787678.1:0-7500 GCA_963678985.1 Spisula subtruncata | reverse complement strand
AATCTGTTGAATATACCGAGACTAACCCACAACCCAACCCTGACCTACCCTGACCTAACCCTGACCCATCCCTAACCTACCCCTGACCTACCCCTGACCCACGACCAAGGGTTAGGGTTAGGGTTAGGGTTAGGGTTAGGGTTAGGGTTAGGGTTAGGGTTAGGGTTAGGGTTAGGATATGAGCAAGGGTTAGGGTTAGGGTTAGGGTTAGGGGTTAGGGTTAGGGTTAGGGTTAGGGTTAGGGTTAGGGTTAGGGTTAGGGTTAGGATATGAGCAATTTGCGAAAATTGAACATTTGTTCAATTCATCAAATTGAACAAAATGTTTTTATTGGTTGACACAGTCACGTGACCTCAGTAGGTTTGGGTGCGGGTTGGGTGTGGGTCTGGGTTAGGGTTAGGGTTAGGGTTAGGGTTAGGGTTAGGGTTAGGATATGAGCAATTTACGAAAATTGAACATTTGTTCAATTCATCAAATTGAACAAAATGTTTTTATTGGTTGACACAGGTGGAGTTGAACTGGCTGTAACGGTAAATGGTAACGCTTGTGCTTTGCCCTATCCGTCAGTCGCTGCGTAGCACCATCGCAGCAATTTTCAGATGGGCCATTGCATGACATAATTTAACAACAAGGCTGGCGACTGGATTTAGCAACTATTTTAAACGACAAGGAAGTGGACTCAGGACTGGAGGAGGGAGAATTATTCAATCATTCAATCTGTTGAATATCCATTCAAGCTATGGAAGGGGAAGGGATACACAAGATGAATCCGCATTCGTGTACAACGAAGCACTCAAACCATCATCAGGAGGGAGACTTATTCAATCTGTTGAATATACCGAGACTAACCCACAACCCAACCCTGACCTACCCTGACCTAACCCTGACCCATCCCTAACCTACCCCTGACCTACCCCTGACCCACGACCAAGGGTTAGGGTTAGGGTTAGGGTTAGGGTTAGGGTTAGGGTTAGGGTTAGGGTTAGGGTTAGGGTTAGGATATGAGCAAGGGTTAGGGTTAGGGTTAGGGTTAGGGGTTAGGGTTAGGGTTAGGGTTAGGGTTAGGGTTAGGGTTAGGGTTAGGGTTAGGATATGAGCAATTTGCGAAAATTGAACATTTGTTCAATTCATCAAATTGAACAAAATGTTTTTATTGGTTGACACAGTCACGTGACCTCAGTAGGTTTGGGTGCGGGTTGGGTGTGGGTCTGGGTTAGGGTTAGGGTTAGGGTTAGGGTTAGGGTTAGGATATGAGCAATTTACGAAAATTGAACATTTGTTCAATTCATCAAATTGAACAAAATGTTTTTATTGGTTGACACAGGTGGAGTTGAACTGGCTGTAACGGTAAATGGTAACGCTTGTGCTTTGCCCTATCCGTCAGTCGCTGCGTAGCACCATCGCAGCAATTTTCAGATGGGCCATTGCATGACATAATTTAACAACAAGGCTGGCGACTGGATTTAGCAACTATTTTAAACGACAAGGAAGTGGACTCAGGACTGGAGGAGGGAGAATTATTCAATCATTCAATCTGTTGAATATCCATTCAAGCTATGGAAGGGGAAGGGATACACAAGATGAATCCGCATTCGTGTACAACGAAGCACTCAAACCATCATCAGGAGGGAGACTTATTCAATCTGTTGAATATACCGAGACTAACCCACAACCCAACCCTGACCTACCCTGACCTAACCCTGACCCATCCCTAACCTACCCCTGACCTACCCCTGACCCACGACCAAGGGTTAGGGTTAGGGTTAGGGTTAGGGTTAGGGTTAGGGTTAGGGTTAGGGTTAGGGTTAGGGTTAGGATATGAGCAAGGGTTAGGGTTAGGGTTAGGGTTAGGGGTTAGGGTTAGGGTTAGGGTTAGGGTTAGGGTTAGGGTTAGGGTTAGGGTTAGGATATGAGCAATTTGCGAAAATTGAACATTTGTTCAATTCATCAAATTGAACAAAATGTTTTTATTGGTTGACACAGTCACGTGACCTCAGTAGGTTTGGGTGCGGGTTGGGTGTGGGTCTGGGTTAGGGTTAGGGTTAGGGTTAGGGTTAGGGTTAGGGTTAGGATATGAGCAATTTACGAAAATTGAACATTTGTTCAATTCATCAAATTGAACAAAATGTTTTTATTGGTTGACACAGGTGGAGTTGAACTGGCTGTAACGGTAAATGGTAACGCTTGTGCTTTGCCCTATCCGTCAGTCGCTGCGTAGCACCATCGCAGCAATTTTCAGATGGGCCATTGCATGACATAATTTAACAACAAGGCTGGCGACTGGATTTAGCAACTATTTTAAACGACAAGGAAGTGGACTCAGGACTGGAGGAGGGAGAATTATTCAATCATTCAATCTGTTGAATATCCATTCAAGCTATGGAAGGGGAAGGGATACACAAGATGAATCCGCATTCGTGTACAACGAAGCACTCAAACCATCATCAGGAGGGAGACTTATTCAATCTGTTGAATATACCGAGACTAACCCACAACCCAACCCTGACCTACCCTGACCTAACCCTGACCCATCCCTAACCTACCCCTGACCTACCCCTGACCCACGACCAAGGGTTAGGGTTAGGGTTAGGGTTAGGGTTAGGGTTAGGGTTAGGGTTAGGGTTAGGGTTAGGGTTAGGATATGAGCAAGGGTTAGGGTTAGGGTTAGGGTTAGGGGTTAGGGTTAGGGTTAGGGTTAGGGTTAGGGTTAGGGTTAGGGTTAGGATATGAGCAATTTGCGAAAATTGAACATTTGTTCAATTCATCAAATTGAACAAAATGTTTTTATTGGTTGACACAGTCACGTGACCTCAGTAGGTTTGGGTGCGGGTTGGGTGTGGGTCTGGGTTAGGGTTAGGGTTAGGGTTAGGGTTAGGGTTAGGGTTAGGATATGAGCAATTTACGAAAATTGAACATTTGTTCAATTCATCAAATTGAACAAAATGTTTTTATTGGTTGACACAGGTGGAGTTGAACTGGCTGTAACGGTAAATGGTAACGCTTGTGCTTTGCCCTATCCGTCAGTCGCTGCGTAGCACCATCGCAGCAATTTTCAGATGGGCCATTGCATGACATAATTTAACAACAAGGCTGGCGACTGGATTTAGCAACTATTTTAAACGACAAGGAAGTGGACTCAGGACTGGAGGAGGGAGAATTATTCAATCATTCAATCTGTTGAATATCCATTCAAGCTATGGAAGGGGAAGGGATACACAAGATGAATCCGCATTCGTGTACAACGAAGCACTCAAACCATCATCAGGAGGGAGACTTATTCAATCTGTTGAATATACCGAGACTAACCCACAACCCAACCCTGACCTACCCTGACCTAACCCTGACCCATCCCTAACCTACCCCTGACCTACCCCTGACCCACGACCAAGGGTTAGGGTTAGGGTTAGGGTTAGGGTTAGGGTTAGGGTTAGGGTTAGGGTTAGGGTTAGGGTTAGGATATGAGCAAGGGTTAGGGTTAGGGTTAGGGTTAGGGGTTAGGGTTAGGGTTAGGGTTAGGGTTAGGGTTAGGGTTAGGGTTAGGATATGAGCAATTTGCGAAAATTGAACATTTGTTCAATTCATCAAATTGAACAAAATGTTTTTATTGGTTGACACAGTCACGTGACCTCAGTAGGTTTGGGTGCGGGTTGGGTGTGGGTCTGGGTTAGGGTTAGGGTTAGGGTTAGGGTTAGGGTTAGGGTTAGGATATGAGCAATTTACGAAAATTGAACATTTGTTCAATTCATCAAATTGAACAAAATGTTTTTATTGGTTGACACAGGTGGAGTTGAACTGGCTGTAACGGTAAATGGTAACGCTTGTGCTTTGCCCTATCCGTCAGTCGCTGCGTAGCACCATCGCAGCAATTTTCAGATGGGCCATTGCATGACATAATTTAACAACAAGGCTGGCGACTGGATTTAGCAACTATTTTAAACGACAAGGAAGTGGACTCAGGACTGGAGGAGGGAGAATTATTCAATCATTCAATCTGTTGAATATCCATTCAAGCTATGGAAGGGGAAGGGATACACAAGATGAATCCGCATTCGTGTACAACGAAGCACTCAAACCATCATCAGGAGGGAGACTTATTCAATCTGTTGAATATACCGAGACTAACCCACAACCCAACCCTGACCTACCCTGACCTAACCCTGACCCATCCCTAACCTACCCCTGACCTACCCCTGACCCACGACCAAGGGTTAGGGTTAGGGTTAGGGTTAGGGTTAGGGTTAGGGTTAGGGTTAGGGTTAGGGTTAGGGTTAGGATATGAGCAAGGGTTAGGGTTAGGGTTAGGGTTAGGGGTTAGGGTTAGGGTTAGGGTTAGGGTTAGGGTTAGGGTTAGGGTTAGGGTTAGGATATGAGCAATTTGCGAAAATTGAACATTTGTTCAATTCATCAAATTGAACAAAATGTTTTTATTGGTTGACACAGTCACGTGACCTCAGTAGGTTTGGGTGCGGGTTGGGTGTGGGTCTGGGTTAGGGTTAGGGTTAGGGTTAGGGTTAGGGTTAGGATATGAGCAATTTACGAAAATTGAACATTTGTTCAATTCATCAAATTGAACAAAATGTTTTTATTGGTTGACACAGGTGGAGTTGAACTGGCTGTAACGGTAAATGGTAACGCTTGTGCTTTGCCCTATCCGTCAGTCGCTGCGTAGCACCATCGCAGCAATTTTCAGATGGGCCATTGCATGACATAATTTAACAACAAGGCTGGCGACTGGATTTAGCAACTATTTTAAACGACAAGGAAGTGGACTCAGGACTGGAGGAGGGAGAATTATTCAATCATTCAATCTGTTGAATATCCATTCAAGCTATGGAAGGGGAAGGGATACACAAGATGAATCCGCATTCGTGTACAACGAAGCACTCAAACCATCATCAGGAGGGAGACTTATTCAATCTGTTGAATATACCGAGACTAACCCACAACCCAACCCTGACCTACCCTGACCTAACCCTGACCCATCCCTAACCTACCCCTGACCTACCCCTGACCCACGACCAAGGGTTAGGGTTAGGGTTAGGGTTAGGGTTAGGGTTAGGGTTAGGGTTAGGGTTAGGGTTAGGGTTAGGATATGAGCAAGGGTTAGGGTTAGGGTTAGGGTTAGGGGTTAGGGTTAGGGTTAGGGTTAGGGTTAGGGTTAGGGTTAGGGTTAGGGTTAGGATATGAGCAATTTGCGAAAATTGAACATTTGTTCAATTCATCAAATTGAACAAAATGTTTTTATTGGTTGACACAGTCACGTGACCTCAGTAGGTTTGGGTGCGGGTTGGGTGTGGGTCTGGGTTAGGGTTAGGGTTAGGGTTAGGGTTAGGGTTAGGGTTAGGATATGAGCAATTTACGAAAATTGAACATTTGTTCAATTCATCAAATTGAACAAAATGTTTTTATTGGTTGACACAGGTGGAGTTGAACTGGCTGTAACGGTAAATGGTAACGCTTGTGCTTTGCCCTATCCGTCAGTCGCTGCGTAGCACCATCGCAGCAATTTTCAGATGGGCCATTGCATGACATAATTTAACAACAAGGCTGGCGACTGGATTTAGCAACTATTTTAAACGACAAGGAAGTGGACTCAGGACTGGAGGAGGGAGAATTATTCAATCATTCAATCTGTTGAATATCCATTCAAGCTATGGAAGGGGAAGGGATACACAAGATGAATCCGCATTCGTGTACAACGAAGCACTCAAACCATCATCAGGAGGGAGACTTATTCAATCTGTTGAATATACCGAGACTAACCCACAACCCAACCCTGACCTACCCTGACCTAACCCTGACCCATCCCTAACCTACCCCTGACCTACCCCTGACCCACGACCAAGGGTTAGGGTTAGGGTTAGGGTTAGGGTTAGGGTTAGGGTTAGGGTTAGGGTTAGGGTTAGGGTTAGGATATGAGCAAGGGTTAGGGTTAGGGTTAGGGTTAGGGGTTAGGGTTAGGGTTAGGGTTAGGGTTAGGGTTAGGGTTAGGGTTAGGGTTAGGGTTAGGGTTAGGGTTAGGGTTAGGGTTAGGGTTAGGGTTAGGGTTAGGGTTAGGGTTAGGGTTAGGGTTAGGGTTAGGGTTAGGGTTAGGGTTAGGGTTAGGGTTAGGGTTAGGGTTAGGGTTAGGGTTAGGGTTAGGGTTAGGGTTAGGGTTAGGGTTAGGGTTAGGGTTAGGGTTAGGGTTAGGGTTAGGGTTAGGGTTAGGGTTAGGGTTAGGGTTAGGGTTAGGGTTAGGGTTAGGGTTAGGGTTAGGGTTAGGGTTAGGGTTAGGGTTAGGGTTAGGGTTAGGGTTAGGGTTAGGGTTAGGGTTAGGGTTAGGGTTTAGGGGTTAGGGTTAGGGTTAGGGTTAGGGGTTAGGGTTAGGGTTAGGGTTAGGGTTAGGGTTAGGGTTAGGGTTAGGATATGAGCAATTTGCGAAAATTGAACATTTGTTCAATTCATCAAATTGAACAAAATGTTTTTATTGGTTGACACAGTCACGTGACCTCAGTAGGTTTGGGTGCGGGTTGGGTGTGGGTCTGGGTTAGGGTTAGGGTTAGGGTTAGGGTTAGGGTTAGGGTTAGGATATGAGCAATTTACGAAAATTGAACATTTGTTCAATTCATCAAATTGAACAAAATGTTTTTATTGGTTGACACAGGTGGAGTTGAACTGGCTGTAACGGTAAATGGTAACGCTTGTGCTTTGGGTTAGGGTTAGGTTAGGGTTAGGGTTAGGGTTAGGGTTAGGGTTAGGGTTAGGGTTAGGGTTAGGGTTAGGGTTAGGGTTAGGGTTAGGGTTAGGGTTAGGGTTAGGGTTAGGGTTAGGGTTAGGGTTAGGGTTAGGGTTAGGGGTTAGGGTTAGGGTTAGGGTTAGGGTTAGGGTTAGGGTTAGGGTTAGGGTTAGGGTTAGGGTTAGGGTTAGGGTTAGGGTTAGGGTTAGGGTTAGGGTTAGGGTTAGGGTTAGGGTTAGGGTTAGGGTTAGGGTTAGGGTTAGGGTTAGGGTTAGGGTTAGGGTTAGGGTTAGGGTTAGGGTTAGGTTAGGGTTAGGGTTAGGGTTAGGGTTAGGGTTAGGGTTAGGGTTAGGGTTAGGGTTAGGGTTAGGGTTAGGGTTAGGGTTAGGGTTAGGGTTAGGGTTAGGGTTAGGGTTAGGGTTAGGGTTAGGGTTAGGGTTAGGGTTAGGGTTAGGGTTAGGGTTAGGGTTAGGGTTAGGGTTAGGGTTAGGGTTAGGGTTAGGGTTAGGGTTAGGGTTAGGGTTAGGGTTAGGGTTAGGGTTAGGGTTAGGGTTAGGGTTAGGGTTAGGGTTAGGGTTAGGGTTAGGGTTAGGGTTAGGGTTAGGGTTAGGGTTAGGGTTAGGGTTAGGGTTAGGGTTAGGGTTAGGGTTAGGGTTAGGGTTAGGGTTAGGGTTAGGGTTAGGGTTAGGGTTAGGGTTAGGGTTAGGGTTAGGGTTAGGGTTAGGGTTAGGGTTAGGGTTAGGGTTAGGGGTTAGGGTTAGGGTTAGGGTTAGGGTTAGGGTTAG
>OY787677.1:31738085-31845723 GCA_963678985.1 Spisula subtruncata | reverse complement strand
TAACCTTAGTGAAAGATGTGAATGTATCATAGGATTAAACCACCATTTGTTGATGCTCATTGTAAAAAGTCGACCTTAAAGAATACATTGAGGAAAGTCCCGAATGTATTTCATATTAAATGTGTACCTTCAGATCAGATACACAGCTTTTTTAAAAATATCACCTCCATCTTTAGAAAAGGGCGTTCGCTAATATGTAAGCCTCATATATTAGACAATTAGAATACAGGGATTTGTTGACTTTGGAATAATTGTAATATAGACGTTGACCTGATTTTCTGTTACAGATACTATAAGGACACAGTTCAACGACTGCACAATTATCACAGTGGCTCATCGACTCAACACAATAATGGATTATGACAGGTAAACTTCACATTATCGTCTTGCAATACATATTGACCGACATTTCCATAACACGACATTTGATTGGTCGATACATGTAGTATAACATAATTATTCATGTGTAATGAACTCTCATTGGTTTTTACTGAGACTCATTCTTGTATATTAAGCTTTCATTGGTCAATATTTCAAAATATAGTAAGCTTTGATTGGTCAGCATTAGTTCACTTCCTGTTATCCTGTATAATTTGAAACATTCATTTTAACTGCGTCTTTTCCAGAGTTATGGTTCTTGATGCTGGTCTTGTTAAAGAATTCGATTCACCGAAATCATTACTTCAAGATACACATGGTGTTTTCTACGGAATGGCTAAAAATGCCGGACTTGTTTAACATTTTGTACATTTCCTAACTGTGTGTTGGAATCCTGTAGCCTGATTATGGTGCATTTATAATAACTTAAATAATCTTCAAGGAGATAAAAACAAATGTGCAATAATTACTAACAATTAGTTGTAATGCACTGCTCAATATATTTTCTCTATTCAGTAGTTTTCAAATTCACCGATTTGTGAAAATAGTGTGATGGTCATTTATATATAGTAGTGAAGATGTATGTTAGAAATAAAGTTTGCTGATGAACGAAGTGTACTCGTGGTATTTTTTGTGAAAAGAAATTCAGTGCCTTCAGTGCTTTGATTATGTGAATACCGGTGCGGAGAAAAGGGACGGATACATGTATACACGGGCGTTTAGTAGTGACTTATAGCCAGTTGCAGATTTGTAGGCGCATATGGAATGGTCCCGGTGAAAAAAGGTAGATGTTTGTTTTGAAGTGTTTTGATGTAGTGTTTATGTTTGATAATGCTTATTGTTTGGTGTTTTGGAGCGAAAAATGGGATTTAGGGTGATTTTGTAGTTGCGAAACTAGGGAGATAACGGACGGACGGAAGGAGGTAGGTTAAAAAAGCAGAAAGAAGCGACATATAGCGAAATGCAGCGAAAAGAAGCGTAAAGGACAAGTAGAATTGTTTGAGAAGTGGCATTGGTGGAATTATTGCTGCGATATATGATGAATGGCGGTAATTATTGGTGGAATTGATCGCTCCAATGTGATTGGTGGAATTTGGCAGGCTTGCGGGATCTGATTGGTATGAAATGATTGATTGCATGTAATCTGAGCAGTTGTGTGTGTATGTGTGTGTTCATATTGTTTGAACATGGACTGGAATGTTTGATATGCGGGATATGTTAAATACGCAAGTACACACAAGAGTACGTTTCTGCAGTGTGAGTGAAGGTTTAACGTTTAACGGTAAGTGATTGAGTCTAAAGAGGTATATATATATATACATATTGTTTGCTTTATTCTTGTGTTTTATTATGATGAAACGTGGTATGTGGATATGCACCCATGAGTAGATTATGCATGTCAGACAAAAAGTGTGGTTGTCACTGTGGAAGCACTGAAAACCAGGTTGGGGACTTCTGTATCTCCCCTATATTTATACTTGCTATACACGAAAGTATAATATATACACTGGATAGATAGATAGATAGGTAAAGGTAAGTTTACTCAAGTTATACTTATTTTAAGCGCAGGTGAAGCTATGTGGAACTAGTTGGATTTGTTTCTTATTAATCTGTTTCTTATTAATCTTATTAATATGCTATGCTGTGTCTATCTTTTCTTTGTACAGGCATGTATATATGTTCGTAGTTTTTCCCAAGGCAACAATATGTACCGTACATGTTTTAATGTTATGTTAATTTCTATCTTTTCTTTTATAAGTGTATATATATATGTTCGTATTTTCCCAGTCAACTATGTAATTATGTTATGCCCTCATGGGTCTGTGACCTTCTGGAAATGTAAATACATTATCTAACTTATTGTTCACTGGTTATAGTATGGCCGTTCGAACTCTTTCTTAGGATCTTAAGGCCTGATCCCAAAAAATGTTGTGTTGAGTTATGTTGTGTTGTGTTGTGTTGTACGTGTTGTGTTGTGTTGTGTTGTGTTGTGTTGTGAAGTGGAGGTTGGCAAACAGCTCTTCCCTTGCTTTTGCTTTCTCTTTGGTACAAACAATTCACGCTTGCTGGAAAGTTCTCCACACTCGTGAACATGCTGCCCAGATCATCTTCAAAAAGCCTGTTACGGCGGCCACTCTGTAACTGCATGGTAATTTGTTGATCCTCACTGTTGTTGAAGTGGATTGTATCATTGATATTAAAACTAACTAGCAAACCTCTGCCTGCCAAGTAAGATGGTTAAACCTTTATGATGTACATAATGGATACAAACATAGATGGCCAGTCCACACGTGTACGCGCCTTACTGAACCAGTCAGTGTTTATTGTTCGCTATATTGTTCACAACCTTAGTCCCAATTGCTAATAAATGAATAATATGAATACATTGTGTAGTGCTCGCTCATTGGAGTTTCACATAGAATCAAATGTGAACAAGCAGATAATGTGCACATGCAGACGTGTATTCATCAGTACTGATAGTGTTGTCACGGGACTACTATTTGTGCACAAGCAAAAATTAGGGCATATCCTATTTATAGTCCTACTCATATCGGTCTGTTTACACTGTGCAATCAGTGAATAGTAAGTCAATTTTATTTTTTTTGTTATAGGGCTATGTGTTTTACATTTTTTGTTCATTTTCGTCCTGTTCATTTGGGTACATGGTGGTATTTCGTTTACCGGAAGTCTACTGTACTATAATGGCGGCATTTTCGGCAGGCGGTTCTCACATGTTCTGACATTTCTATGGGATTTTACGAGGAACAAACCTCTGCTATGATACGTTAGTGATTTATTTCATTTCTTTATATTCTTTTGTGTATATCTCTTTTGTATTGAATCTTGTCATGGATATTTGATGTTTTAATTTGTATTTGTAATGTATTTTCGCGAGTTGAGATTTTCCTCCAAACAAACTTACCACACTGTCTTAAATGGGAGCTTCGTTTGTGATTTGGCCGTGCGTTATCATTGTTTAATGTGCACATGTATTACATAGAAAGTTCTCTTTGTATTTTACCGAAATGTTATGTAGCCTTGTAGGGAGGATTTGGAGTGCATGTTTGTCGAGTCTGAGAAACTGTTCCATGAATGGGCAAGTCATGTGTGTAATGTGGTGTAAATTGATACGCAGGGCTTTCATTTTGTAGTCGGTTGTATAGGATTTAATTACTAATAGGGGCCAAACTTGTGAAAGCAGCTGGCTATCTCAGTCGGTAGAGCATTCGCCCTGTAAGCGAAGTGAAGTTTTTCGGGTTTGAGCCGCTGTTTCAATTTGAGTCCTTCCGGAACAAACATCAATAAAAATGTGCAAAGCTTCAAGATCTAGCTTGTGCGGGAAGTATTTCGCGGATCAGATTATGAATTGTTGTGGTATATACACACTGTTTACATTCATGCCGAAGCCGATTCGAAGTAGCCGAATGTATTGCGACTGAAAGACGACAGTTAAGGATTTGGTCCTGAATTTTACCCGATCGTGCGGAAAGATTGAGGTTGGTTAATACATTGCAGAATATGCGGAAGGGTTATGAATCCATGCAGAGCTTTGTGATCTTGCTTGTGCGGGAAGTATTTCGTGGATCGGTATATGAATTGTTGCAGTATTACACACGGTATACATGCCAAAGCCAAATCGAAGTAGCCGAATGTATTGCGACTGAAAGACGACAGTTCAGGAGTTGGTCCTGAAATTTTCCCGATCGTGCTGAAAGGTTGCGGTTAGTTCATACGTTGCAGAATATGAATCCATGCCGATAGATTGCCGAAAGGTTACCGATGTTTATAGACGATGCCAAACTACTATCGACATCGATCTGGTGCCTTTGATAACTATTCGGCATGTGTTTTCAATATATGTGTACAACTCATCTTTTTGGGGAGCTTTTGGCATTGAATCGGCTTTCTTTCGCGAAACCGTTTGGGATGGATTAATGGTTACGCAGAAGGAGTCCCAAAAAATTGATGCAATATTGTCAAAATATTAAGCGCATACACTATCCATGTAAGAAAAGAAAATAACGCCGCAGCCGGTCAATATCCCGGCAATTAATTTAACCCCTCTCGTGAGTTATGATACAGCCATGGCGAAAGAATTGTTGACCCAACAGGACATTTTGTCAGACTGACAAAAAACATATTTATAGGAACTAAGGCACCGCCTAAACCAGTAAGCATAGCGATTGCCTTCATACACTTCTCCAACTAAATAATACAATGCATTAAATTAATAATAAATCATTCAGTTGCATTGTATAAACATGTATGTTAATTCCTCGTTTATTGTAACGAGTACTAAATAAATCACTTAATCGCCTTTCCGTGGTTGTATAGACTTTCAACAGTGTTGTTTTACGTAGACACTGGTCGGTCGGAGCGCAAGTAAAAAACTACATCAACATCGACCAGTGCCCAAATCAAAACCTACTTGCAACGTTATCGGTAGCGGTTTGGCCAGGGTTTGTTGAATAAAATACAAGCTGAATTGTAAAATGGACTTCATTAAATTCCTTCTTGGCTACGATCACGTCGGACATTTTGGGTCGACGATTTAAAACGCCTCGCATGTCTGAATTTTCCGGCGTGTCCGACGGTTATCGCCATGACTGATGATAGCTGGTACCCAATCAATCGCATGGTATACTAGCGTAGGAAAGCTAGGATATTTATCGGTCATGGTTGATCTATAAACAATAAAACATGAAAAATTACTTGTTTTATTTTATTTTGAAGAAGAGCGGGTATCAGAAGGTTTGGGGTTTTAATTACTCTAATCAACAATGACTAATCGGAGATTCTTTGCGGTTTTGACAGTCGGTCATAATTGTCGAGCCCGTTGTCGGTGAGCTCGATATAGTTGTCACAATGGCTGTTCAGTGTATGTGCGTCCGTGCGTCCCTCCGATTTTTTCCAGGCTGTTTCTTCATCATTCAATGGGTGATTTTGAAATACATTCGCACAAATGTTCCCCGTGTTGAGGCGGCGTGTCGCGCTCAAGACCAGTACCCCTGGCTTGAAGGTCAAGGTCACTCTTGGAGGTCAAAGGTCCAACATGGGCATAATACTGCTTGTCCGGACCATATGTTCTTCATTTGTTGGGTGATTTTGAAATACATCGGCACAAATCCCCATGTTGAGGCGGCGTGGTGCGCCCAAGACCAGTACCCCTAGCTTGAAGGTCAAGGTCACTCAAAGGTCCGAAATGGGCATGATACTGCTTGTCCGGACCATATGTTTTTCATTTGTTGGGTGATTTTTAGCTCACCTGAGTGCTCAAGGTGAGCTTTTGTCATACCAAGATGTCCGTCGTCGTCCAAACTTCACAGTAATTATCCTTAGGTGACCCTCATTAAAAAAAGCTAAAATCGTTCCACGTCGATAAACAAGATGGCCGCCAGAGCTATAAATAGAAAAATCTTTAAACGACTTCTTCTCCTTAACCACTAAGCCGATTTCAATAGAACTGTACAGGAATGATGTTTGGGTGACCCTTTACCTAAATAGCTAAAATCGTTCTGCTCCGCTAAACAAGATGGCCGCCAGAGCTAAAAATAGAAATATCCTTTAAACGACTTCTTCTCCTTAACCGCTTGGCGAATTTTAATAAAACTTTACAGTAGTGATCCATGGGTGACCCTCATTTAAAATAGGTATAATCGTTCCGCTCCAATAAACAAGATGGCCTCCAGAGCTATTAATAGAAAAATCTTTAAATGATTTCTTCTACTTAACCACTCGGCCGATTTCAATAAAACTTTACAGGAATGATCTTTGGGTGACCCTTTACCAAAATAGCTAAAATCGTTCCGCTCCGCTAAACAAGATGGCCGCCAGAGCTAAAAATAGAAATATCCTTCAAACGACTTCTTCTCCTTAACCACTTGACAAATTTTAATAAAACTTTACAGTAATGATCCTTTGGCGACCCTTATTCAAAATAGCTAAAATCGTTCCGCTCCAATATACAAGATGGCCGCCAGAGCTATAAATAGAAAAATCTTTAAACAACTTCTTCTCCTTAACCACTTGGCCGATTTCAATAAAACTTTACAGGAATGATCTTTGGATGACCTGTAACCAAAATAGGTGAAATCGTTCCGGTCTGCTAAACAAGATGTGCTAAACAAGATGGCTACCAGAGCTAAAAATTGAAATTTCCCACATGACTCAGGTGAGCGTTACTGGCCCCTCAGTGGCCTCTTGTTAGATAACTTGGCAAATTTGTTAAACACCATGAGGTGGTGTGCAGTGCGTAAGATACAGGTCTCCAGCTTAAAGGTCAAGGTCACACTCAGCGGTCAAACTTCAAAAATTACCCTTATTAAGTTATAGGCCTTGTACGGGCTGTATCTCACTCATGCATTGACCCAATCTTTTTTATATTTGGCATGAATGTTCGCCTTCATGAGACAGAGGTTCATGACAGACGCCGAGGTTCATATCTCAAGGTCAAGGTTACAGTTGAAGGTCAAATTGAAGCTTGTCCATGTTAGTATGTTGAATGCACCAAAGATGCAGAACTACACTATTTAGAATTGCCGTTTTTGTTAATTGAATTCACCCTTGAGTAAGTATGAACTGTCTTTCTTGGCGATTCATCTTACTATTCCTGCAGCCAAATCACATTTACTGTACGCATGATCTAAAAGATGGCTTTCCTTGTTTAACAAGTACTTTCATTGTGTAGTCAGTTATTTCACAGATAATAGAGTAGATAACTTTAGACCCTCCTGCTTTTTCACTCGGGACTTGGGACCCAACGTTGGTGAGTTACCTAAAGTTAATTGTTTTCATTGCATTTGAGAAAGATGTATAATCTGGAAACAAAACATACACCTAGATTTGTTTTCACCTTCAGAAATCTATAGACATCGAGTATTATGGAAAACAATGATGTTTTTAAAACATTGTCACAGTGACCTTGACCTTTGACCTCAAAATCAATAGGGGTCATCTGATGTTACTGACGAACCTCCGTGTAACATGTGAAATTCTTGGGCAAAGCATTCTTGGGTTATTGAACAGACACCATTTGGTCAAGTGAGGGACACATGCAAAGCAGTTAGCTGAATTAATTAATTCTATGTTATTTCCAAGAAAAGCCGTTATGGGGAGTCTGATAATTATAAAACTAATTAGTATAAAGATTTATCACATGACTTTCCTTGTATCCAGGTTAGTATAGCCAGTATGTATAAAGTTATACGTACCACGTGTAGTATAATATATTGATTTTTTCCAATAAATCAATGAATATTTTGCGTTTTAGTGTCATATGATAAAAAGAATCTATCACTCGTTGTCAATTGATATATTTATATTAAACTCGTTCAGAGGCTCGCTTAATAAAATTTCCAAAACTCGTTTAATATAAATTAATATCAATTGAAAACTCGTGATAGATCCTCTTTACATAATATAAAACTAATAAATTTAAATTTTCAGATGAACTTTGTACTGGTGATGATCTACGTGCTGACGTCACCCACACACTCACTGGGGGCCGAGGAAGCATTTACAGCTCTATCTATAATTAACATTTTACGCTTTCCAGTTGCATTGTGTCCATTTCTGGTCAACGGCGCGGTCCAGGTAAGTCTAAATCCTTAAGACTGGTATACGATTGTATCTACTCGGGTCTTTCCGTGATGAATCCGGAAGCTATCTCGAACCGTCAAATATTTCCACAATGGTGATGCGGTCACACACATGCGTGATGTGGTTTACAAGAAAACAGACCAAAACATAACCATCACATGTGTAGGCAATGACGTTCGAAAATGATATAGAAAACATGTTAAGTTAAGGGTAGATTTATGTCCAAGATTTTTAATCACTGCCGCAATTTCCATTTTTTACCTGTTCACAAAACAGTTCTGACTAGAAACAGTTAAGTACCAAAACAGTGAAAATAACAAAACGTTGATTTCACTGTTATTTTCACTGAAATCTTTTGAAGGCTAATTGTTAACTTTCTTCTACACACAGGGGTTTGTCTCTACTGGACGTATACAAGAGTTCCTGTGGACTGACGATATTAACCAGGATAATGTTACTAGAGTCAAACAATCAGGTACAAAACAAAAGTATTCCGAATATTATTGGGTACATAACAAAAGTATTCCGAATATAATAAGGTACAAAACAAAAGTATTCCGAATATTATTGGGTATGAAACAAAAATATTCCGAATATTATCGGGTATAAAACGAAAGTATTCCGTTAACAGAGACAAACACTCAGGTATTTGACTGGTTTTCATGGGAGGTAATAGTTGACACACATTCAAGCATAGTGATTCCTTATTGGTTAATATTGACATACCTTCAAGCATAGTGCTACCTCATTGGTTAATATTGACACAACTTCAAGCATAGTGATACCCCATTGGTTAATATTGACACACCTTCAAGCATAGTGACTCCTCATTGGTTAATATTGACACACCTTCAAGCATAGTGATACCGCATTGGTTAATATTGACACACCTTCAAGCATATTGATACCGCATTGGTTAATATTGACACACCTTCAAGCATAGTGATATACCATTGGTTAATATTGACACACCTTCAAGCATAGTGATATACCATTGGTTAATATTGACACACCTTCAAGCATAGTGATATACCATTGGTTAATATTGACACACATTCAAGCATAGTGATACCATTGGTTAATATTGACACACCTTCAAGCATAGTGATACCGCATTGGTTAATATTGACACACCTTCAAGCATAGTGATACCGCATTGGTTAATATCGACACACCTTCAAGCATGTTCACTGTTCCGCATATTGTTTTCTTTGGTATTGATCAATGTTATATGTACCTAATACAAAAAATCACAATTTGCTTGTTAGAATTCCTATTAAGCAATACGTGGAACATGAGAATTTTCAGACAGGTGTTTCAACATTGTCCAATGTGTAATCTGTGCGACATTAAGTTGATGTCAACATCGTTAGGTCACATTTGCTAATATTGGCACAATGATCATTATTGACACAACTACAAGAATACAATAAACACCCATTCTCGTGGGTTCATATTGATTCACCTTTCAACAAAGTGAGCTCTCATTGGGTACTATAATGCACCCTCACGTATAGTCACTTCTCATTGGTTGATATTAACACACCCTCCAGTATAGTGATCTCTCATTGGTATAAAACAAAAGTATTCCGAATATTATCAGGTACAAAACAAAAGTATTCCGTTAACGGAGACAAACACTCAGGTATTTGACTGGTTTTCCTGGGAGATAATAGTTGACACACTTTCAAGCATAGTGACTCCATATTGGTTAACATTGACAAACCTTCAAGCATAGTGATACCTCATTGGTTAATATTGACACACCTTCAAGCATGGTGATACCTCATGGGTTAATATTGACAAACCTTCAAGCATAGTGATACCTCATTGGTTAACATTGACAAACCTTCAAGCATAGTGATACCTCATGGGTTAATATTGACAAACCTTCAAGCATAGTGATATACCATTGGTTAATATTGACACACCTTCAAGCATAGTGATACCTCATTGGTTAACATTGACAAACCTTCAAGCATAGTGATACCTCATGGGTTAATATTGACAAACCTTCAAGCATAGTGATATACCCTTGGTTAATATTGACACACCTTCAAGCATAGTGATATACCATTGGTTAATATTGACACACCTTCAAGCATAGTGATATACCATTGGTTAATATTGACACACCTTCAAGCATAGTGATATACCATTGGTTAATATTGACACACCTTCAGGCATAGTGATATACCATTGGTTAATATTGACACACCTTCAATCATAGTGATATACCATTGGTTAATATTGACACACCTTCAAGCATAGTGATAAACCATTGGTTAATATTGACACACCTTCAAGCATAGTGATATACCATTGGTTAATATTGACACACCTTCAAGCATAGTGATACCGCATTGGTTAATATTGACACACCTTCAAGCATAGTGATACCGCATAGGTTAATATTAACACACCTTCAAGCATAGTGATACCGCATTGGTTAATATTGACTCAACTTCAAGCATAGTGATACCGCATTGGTTAATATTGACACAACTTCAAACATAGTGATACCGCATTGGTTAATATTGACTCAACTTCAAGCATAGTGATACCGCATTGGTTAATATTGACTCAACTTCAAGCATAGTGATACCGCATTGGTTAATATTGACTCAACTTCAAGCATAGTGATACCGCATTGGTTAATATTGACACAACTTCAAACATAGTGATATACCATTGGTTAATATTGACACACCTTGAAGCATTGTGATACCGCATTGGTTAATATTGACACACCTTCAAGCATAGCGATATACCATTAGTTAATATTGACACACCTTCAAGCATAGTGATACCGCATTGGTTAATATTGACACACCTTCAAGCATAGTGATACCGCATTGGTTAATATTGACACACCTTCAAGCATAGTGATATACCATTAATATTGACACACCTTCAAGCATAGTGATACTGCATTGGTTAATATTGACACACCTTCAAGCATAGTGATATACCATTGGTTAATATTGACACACCTTCAAGCATAGTGATACCGCATTGGTTAATATTGACACACCTTCAAGCATAGTGATATACCATTGGTTAATATTGACACACCTTCAAGCATGTTCACTGTTCCGCATATTGTTTTCCTTGGTATTGATCAATGTTATATGTACCTAATACAAAAAATCACAGTTTGCTTGTTAGAATTCCTATTAAGCAATACGTGGAACATGATAATTTTCAGACAGGTGTTTCAACATTGTCCAATGTGTAATCTGTGCGACATTAAGTTGATGTCAACATCGTTAGGTCACATTTGCTAATATTGGCACAATGAGAATTATTGACACAACTACAAGAATACAATAAACACCCATTCTCGTGGGTTCATATTGATTCACCTTTCAACAAAGTGAGCTCTCATTGGGTACTATAATGCACCCTCACGTATAGTCACTTCTCATTGGTTGATATTAACACACCCTCCAGTATAGTGATCTATCATTGGTTAATATTAATTAACCTTCTAACATTGTGAGCTCTCATTGGTTAATATGATACACCTCCCCGCATAGTGAGCTTCATTGATAAATATTAACACTCCCTTCCCTAAAGTGAGCTCCCATTGGTTTTTATTGACACACCTTTTAGCGTAGTGATCTCTCATTGGTTAATATTAACACATCTTCCCGTATAGTGAGCTCTCATTGGTTGATACTGACACACCTTCATATTCCTTTCAGACTATCCAGTCTCAGTTGAAGGAGCTGATTTCTCATGGAACCTGGAAATAGAAAAACCAGTTTTGTCAAAGTAAGTTTTCTTTACGAAAGATATTCAAAATACATTACGATAAAATGCAATATAGCTTCTAGTATATCCCCTACACAACTATTACAATTAAGAATTAATATACAATGTACGCTGAAATTCAAATAATCAAATTAATGTAAACAAACGTTTATAAAATGTCGTGTTTCAGTATAAACTTGAAGATCAAAGATGGTGAACTTGTAGCTGTTGTTGGAACAGTAGGCAGTGGTAAATCGTCTCTTATATCAGCATTCCTCGGTGAAATGGAACGTCTACGTGGCAAGGTATCTATTAAGGTAAGTCATGTGACACTCCTACTAACATTGTCAGCTATCATTGGTTAATATTGACACATCTTCTAACATTGTGAGCTTTCATTGGTTTATAACGACACACCTTCCAGTATAGGGAGTTCTCATTGATAAATATAGACATACCAGATATCATTTAATGAAGTCATGGTTTGTATAAGTTATGTCACTACTATACAATAATGAAAATCATTTTTTGGACTTTCTTTTTCTTTTCATACCTTCTGACATAAACAGCTAGCATTGGTCTTTTTTGACACACCCTCATATAATGAGCTATCATTGGTCAATATTGTCGTACCTTTTGGCTTAGTGAATTAAGATATATTGAGCTCTCGATTGTCAATAGCGACACATCTCATTGGTCAGTAATCAGTCGACTTATGACAGACCTTAAGGTATAGTGAGCTCTCATTGGTCAATAAGTAATCACATTCAGGCATAGTGAACTCTCATTGGTCAGTTATGGCACACCTTATATGGTTATTTCAGGGCAAGGTGGCGTATGTTCCACAGGAAGCTTGGATACAGAATATGACACTACGAGATAATATTCTTTTCGGGAAGAAGTACCAAATCAAGAAATATAACAAAGTTCTAGAAGCTTGCGCTTTATTGCCTGATTTGAAGATATTGGCTGGTGGGGATATGACAGAAATCGGTGAAAAGGTATATTTTAATACACTCATTGGTCAACATTTACACACCTTCTTCTTAAAACGAGAGTTCTTATTGGGTAATATTGATACACCTTCTGTCATAGAGAGCTCTAATTCGACAATACTGACACATTTTCTGGCTACCTTTGTCATATTGTGAATTTGCATTATTTGGTGACAATGAACACTATAAATTGGGATACAGTTAATTGTGCTTCACTTTCTTTATCGAAATCAATTTTAAAAATCATTTCAGAGAGCAAAATATAAGCGGATGTCCGAAACAAGATATCGGCTTTGCGAGTTTTCATTTGTCAATATTTGCACACCCTCTTGAATAATTAGCTCCCATTGGTCATTTCTTTCCTAACTGTGTTCGATTTGTCTTTTCAGGGAATAAATATCAGTGGAGGCCAGAAACAAAGAGTGAGCTTGGCAAGGTCTGTTTATAATAACGCCGATGTTTACTTTCTAGACGACCCTCTTAGTGCTGTTGATTCACACGTTGGTAAACATCTTTTCCAGAAAGTTATTGGAAATAATGGCTTGTTGAGACACAAGGTCAGTGAACCTTTTGACCAGCCCCTGACATTTCAAATAAATATAATGTATTTCCAGTATTGGATTAGAATGTATTCAAAAAATGATAATTATGTATATAGCATTCTACATAATGATAGTGATTGAGAAACCACGACTATATGAAAATCCCGGTTACGTCTAATGAAATATACCGCTGTAACATTCATATCAGACAATATGTTGAATTATATACGCAAATCCCATGAAGATCATGTGGTGTTAAAACGACCATCTCGAAACGTTTTGTATTGGGTCAATAAGCCCGGTCAAAAATAATGTAATATTACCTCTCAATTTCTAGAAAACCATTGTTTAGCATACAGAGGTCAAATGTTTTGAATTCAGATCAGTCAGACTGGGACAGTTTGTATTTCATTTTCTCGTTCATTGGTATCCTAAATAAATTTTTACTCACAGACACGTATACTGGTGACCCATGGTGTACATTGGTTGCCAATGGTGGATAGGATTGTTGTCCTTAGTGACGGAATCATCTCGGAATGCGGATCTTATGAAGAGTTAATCAGCCATGACGGAGCTTTCGCACAATTTCTGAATCATTATTTACAACAAGACGATGATGACGATGATGATCCTGAAAGTAAGCTTACAAGATTTTAGCGGGAACATTACGTCATATTATTAAATTATGTCGTCATCAGCTCGTCACATTTGATCAAATTTTATTTTGACGTGTGTGACGTCATGTTCTGCCAACTTGTTCAAGAGTTTGTACAATGTTGATGTAGAGTCTAGCCATATTTTTTATTGCAAAAACCAACGTTGTTACTCGTAAGATAGTATGAATGTGATATTCAACAGCAATCGGGGATATATTTATGATTATATGTATGCTATATTTAACAGTACAAGAAATGAAGGATACATTAAGATCAAAGATCGATGAAGTGAGATCAGACGGTGGTATGACAACAGATGATGAAAGCCAGAGTGGCAGACGATTGTATGTATACTTTATCTTATTGATGTACGTCATGTGTTAATCAATGACGTCATTTCTAAAACAGTAGAATCTTTCGTGTACCCGATGATGATGGCATTTCTTTATCGTCTATACTTTAAAAGTGAAAGTGACAGACAAATGTATGTTGAACTTGTCTCCTTGACATAGGTTCATGACATCGCTTCTTTATCAATGATTCCATATCAATCATTTGCGTTTCTTCATTTTTAATTTGAATCTTACGTAATTTCACAAAACATCCAAGTCAACGAACTCGTGTCAGCATATCATATGCTATATTAAGGCACACTAGTAATTTTTTGTTGTATTAATCCATACATATTCACCCTATATCGACTCTATCGCATGTATTTAATTACCAGATAATTGACATAGGTCTGTGTAAATATTCGATGCCTATTTGTATTTTTCAGACGGCGAAGGTCCACCAAATACAGTATCACACAATATTCTAACTCTTTAACTCACAAGAAAGAATCATTGACGTTACAACCAGAAGAACATAGTCGATTAACGGTAGACGAAGTCTCTGCAGAAGGCGCGGTCAGTTGATAGGTTTTTGTTTTGCTATTTGAAAGGTTTTGTTTTCTTGCAGCCCATTTATTTTCCCCGTCATACATAGCAGAAGGTTGGGGAATTATCCTTACAAAAGGTTGGCATTTATGTAGTTACTTATGGCAATATGTCATTAACAGAATGATGAATAAATTGGGCTCTTTCCTCGTATTAGGTGATCTGGTCATAACTTCTGACCATTCATGATTGCGACAAATATCACATGACCAATACCTATTATGGTGGTAATAAATGTCACATGACCTATAATAACCAATCATGATGGTGATAAGAGTCACGTGACCAATATCAACCAATCAGCGTGGTGATAAATGTCACATGACCAATAGCAACCAATCATGATGGCCGAGTGGTTAGGGCGTCCGCCTAGGAAGCGGGAGGTGGAAGGTTCGAATCTCAGCGCAAGCCGGGTTGGAACTGATGAGACCGGTTGATCAGCCGCCAGCTAGTTAAATTAATGGTTACCGTAAGCTCATCTCTGCCAGGCGCCCGGCATTACGAGAAGGGATTCGGGAAGGTACTGCAAGCATGAAATATACGTAAGTGTCTCATAAGTCAGAATTGACTGGCCCTTTCAGTAGGGGTGACACTATAATAAACAAACTTTACCTTTACCTATCAACCAATCATGATGGTGATAAATGTCACATGACCATTTTCAACCAATCATGGTGATAATTAATGTCACATGACCAATATCAACCAATCATGATGATGATAACTATCACATTATGATATGACCAGTTATTTTTCTGTTACAGATTAAGGGAACGGTGTTAGCCACCTACATCAAAGCAATGGGCGTGTCTACAGTTATCCTCGTCTTCATTGGGATGTGCGTATTTCAAGGTTTAAACGTCTTCTCCAACTTCTGGTTGACATACTGGACCGAAGATGAATTATTGAAGAATATAACATTGTCTGATACTGACGAATATGAAGCAAAATATTTGTATTATCTGTTGATGTACCTTATGATGGGGATCGTACAAGGTACACAAATTAACTCCCTTGTTTTATTATTACTTTATGTTTATAAATTAACTGTAAGTTGGACAATGTTTACGTTTGAAAATGTTTAAAGGTGTGTCATAATCACTGCTTTCTGGTTGGTTAATATCTAAATGTATATCACATGTAAAACTTTCTGATTGGTTTATGTCCATTTTCAGGAATATTTATTTTTATGGCATTCTATTTGGCATTGACACGAATGGTGCGAGCCTCGGGTATACTACATAACTCCATGTTGACCAGTATTCTAAGATCCCCGATGTCATTCTTCGACACAACACCTATAGGACGCATGATGAATAGGTACGAGCTATCTTGCTCTAAATGAATATTTTCAAGTGACCTCAACACGCGCTATCTTGTTCTAAATTAATTTTCAAGTGACCTAAACACGAGCTGTCTCGTTCTATTTTTTAATTTTCAAGTGACCTAAACACGCGCTATCTTGCTCTAAATTGATATTTTCAAGTGACCTAAACACGCGCTATCTTGTTCCTAATTAATATTTTCAAGTGACATAACCACGCTATCTCGTTCTATTTTTGATTTTCCAGTGACCTAAACACGCGCTATCTTGCTCTTTTTTAGATTTTCCAGTGATATAGACATCATGGATAACAAACTTCCAGAAAGTTTCAGATTATGGAACATAATGGTGTTCTCTACATTAGCTGTTGTTATTGTAGTCAGTGTGACCACGCCTATATTTATAGCCGCCATTGTACCTATTGGAATCCTGTATGCTTTCTTTGTGGTAATATACAGTTCTGTTGTTTTGTTCTTGTTAGAGTGATCCCCCTCTTCGAATGGAAGTCATACTACCATGTCTATATGCATAGCAGCAAATGTTCCCATCGGAAAACTTTGTGGCAAAATACTTTTGTTTTGTTTCTTGTTTGACTAGTGTCCCCTATGCAGAAAAAAAAACAGACCAAAACTTTGTTTTTTACCTGGCACGAAACGCCATGATATAAGGTGAATACAAGTTATTATGTGTTTGTTGGTTTTGTTTGTCTTGATCACATATTGTTAAAGATCGCTATCACATGGATCTTGACTGATATTTATATTATCTTGTTTTCCAGAAATTCTACCTTCCTACTGCCCGCCAAATGAGACGCACAGAATCAATTAAACGCTCACCAATCTACAATCATTTCAGGTACCGTTGCTTTTACTTAAACCATTGCAAATGAAGTACAAAACAATTTGAGCATAGGGCTAACCAATCATATTACTTTTGTTACTGACCAATAGTGTTATCAAATTGGTTGTATGTAAACTTAAGTCAAGTCAGTTCAATCTTGAATACTATTCTTAATAATCTCAAATAGCCCATGTTTGATGAGGGTGTGTCAGTATTGACCAATAAGAGCTCGTTATACATGAAGGTGTGTCCATATTGACCAAGATCACTATAAATTCTATGTTTCATGTTTTTAGTGAGACGATAACCGGAGCTGCTGTCATACGTGCGTATCAAAGTGGGGAAAGATTTGTTCAAGAATCAAGAAATAGAGTCGATGAAAACATCAAATTTTATTTTGCATCAAATACCGGAGCAAGGTAAGTAAATCCAAATTGCCTTCTTCTATGTATCCTAGAGAACATATGTTATATGTATCTGTTTTTCCTTCGATTTTGTTTTATCATACATGTAGTTTTATGTTTGTTCTATTTCAAGGTGGATAGGTATTCGTCTAGAGTTGCTAGGCAACATAATTGCGTTTTTAGCAACAGTATTTGGCTTAGTATCAGACGATTTAAATGGCGCCCAAGTCGGTTTGTCTATCACATATGCGGTGCAGGTAAGTTATTCAATAGCTCTCTTGGTCTATTTTGACACGCCCTCTGGTAAAGTCAGCTCTCATTGGTCATCATTGACACATCCTCTGGTAATGTCAGCTCTCATTGGTCATCATTGACACATCCTCTGGTAATGTCAGCTCTCATTGGTCATCATTGACACATCCTCTGGTAATGTCAGCTCTCATTGGTCATCATTGACACATCCTCTGGTAATGTCAGCTCTCATTGGTCATCATTGACACATCCTCTGGTAATGTCAGCTCTCATTGGTCATCATTGATACATCCTCTGGTAATGTCAGCTCTCATTGGGCAATATTGATACACCATCTGGCAAAGTCAGCTCTCATTGGGCAATATTGACACATCCTCTGGTAATGTCAGCTCTCATTGGTCATCATTGACACATCCTCTGGTAATGTCAGCTCTTATTGGTCATCATTGACACACCCTCGGGTAAAGTCAGCTCTCATCAACGAATTCCCGCTAATCTTTCGATTGGGATATTTCCCAATTAATATTACTTATTGAATTGAATGCATATACAATTGATACCCAACGAGTTCGCACATATATTTACACATAAAAAGGAATCATAATTGAAAAGGTGGTGAAACTCATTCGTATAGACGAGTCATTAAATATACTTATTTAAATATATATAATTTATAGTAAACCTCTTGGAAATGTTCGACTTGTTGAGTGCTGCCGTCCATGTCAGATTTTGCGTTAGTTGCAAGACCCTGTCGCTGCTTCGGTATGGCGACGAACTGTGTATATTAATGTATATAACAACTGTTATAATGTATGTGATTTACTACTTCAGATAACCATCACATTGAACCTAGTGGTACTTGCCATAAGTGAGATGGAAATGAACATAGTGTCAGCCGAACGTGTTACTGAATATACAACACTACCTTCTGAGGTAAATATAATACATTGAATATACTACATTACCTTCTGAGGTGAATATAATACATTGAATATACTACACTACCTTCTGAGGTAAATATAATACATTGAATATACTACACTACCTTCTGAGGTAAATATAATACACTGAATATACTACACTACCTTCTGAGGTAAATATAATACATTGAATATACTACACTACCTTCTGAGGTAAATATAATACATTGAATATACTACACTACCTTCTGAGGTAAATATAATACACTGAATATACTACACTACCTTCTGAGGTAAATATAATACATTGAATATACTACACTACCTTCTGAGGTAAATATAATACATTGAAAAACTAAAAATCCAATTAGTTTCGAACTAAAGCATGAACGACAAAGCGTGTTAACTTTTGTTCTTGTGTGTAAGATAGAAAATTACTTATTGAGTATCATACTTTTCATAAATTTTCAATTGTGATTTTATCATAGATTCCAGAAAAAGATAATTCAAGTGCTGATGTTCTGTAGCAGCTGGTATCATGGGATTAATTAACAACTAGCATCTTTATATATTTAAGGCTGGTTGGGTATTAGATGGCAATAGACCACCCTTGGACTGGCCTAGAAGTGGGAAAGTGGAATTCAAAAACTTTATGACAAGATACAGAGAAGGGTTGGATCTTGTATTGAAAGGAATAAATTTCACAATACAAGACGGAGAAAAGGTGAGATTCATCTTCAAACTATAATTCTGAGTATGTGTCTGATGTGCTGTCAGGTCCGTCCACAAAACAAGAATGAAGAGCCTCAACTTGACCCTTAAAATTATTTGCCTTTGTGCTTTGTTTGCGGACAATACCTTTGCACCAAGATAGTTACTGCATGCTTGCACCTTTTAAAGGTCTAGTTTGTTCCTTAGCCTACTGTTCTCCTTGCGATTATTTCAGGTCGGTATAGTGGGAAGGACCGGCGCCGGTAAATCGTCTCTAACTTTGTGCCTGTTTCGATTGGTTGAGGCGGCTGGAGGTTCCATTCTCATTGATGGCGTCGATATTTCCAAGTTAGGTTTACACGATTTGAGAACAAAGTTAACCATACTTCCACAGGTAACAAATACTGGTTTTGTTTCGGACAATACTGACACAGCAGCATAGTCTTATTCACCTTAATGATGTTCTTCTTATTGAAGAAATTAACTAGATTATTTTGTGTGTGTTTTTGCAGTTTGTTAATTTATGAATGATCAATCAAAGTAATGGAAGGATGGATTATTCTTTAAATAATAAAATACATCCATGGTAACAAAAACTAACATTTCTATGGTTTCATCAAAAATGGTTTCCATGGCAAAGAAAGTTAACATTTCCGTGGTTTAAAGAAACAACGTTTCTATGGTTGCACAAACCAACTTTCCATGGTTACGGTAAATAAAATTTCAATGGTTGCATTAATTCTGTTCTATGTATTACAGGATCCTGTTTTGTTCTCTGGATCATTACGAAGTAATCTGGATCCATTCCTCAAGTATAACGATGAGAGTATATGGTACGCCCTGGAATGTGCACATTTAAAAGATTTTGTGAACGGTTTGGATGATGGGTTAGATTATGAGTGTGGAGAGGGAGGTCAGAATCTGAGGTGAGTTAAAATCAAACAAAATCAACAAATATCCTCTATTTACAGCATGGGTCAAAGACAGTTAGTATGTATAACTAGTACTCTAAAACCAGGGCTCATGGTGCCCTATCTCAGTCAAAAATCAACAAATATCTTCTATTTACAGCGTTGGTCAGAGACAGCTTGTATGTCTAGCTAGAACTCTCCTACATAAAACCAGGGTATTAATACTGGACGAAGCTACAGCGGCTGTTGACATGGAAACTGATGATCTTATCCAAGGTACGTTTTAAAATCATCTGGGTGTATCGAGTTTCGTTATATCGAGTCCTGACTGATATATTTTTGAAAGATATGAATGTAATATAGGATTAAACCACCATTTGTTGATGCTCATTGTAAATACTCGACCTGAAGGTATACATTGAGTAAAGTCTCGATGGTGTTTTATGTTAAATGCGTACCTTCAGATCAGATACACAGCTGTTTTACTTTCTCCACCTACTTTAGAAAAGGGCGTTCGCTAATATGTAAGCCTCATATATTAGACAATTAGAATACAGGGATTTGTTGACTTTGGAATTATTGTAATATAGACGTTGACTTGATTTTCTATTACAGATACTATAAGGACACAGTTCAACGACTGCACAATTATCACAGTGGCTCATCGACTCAACACAATAATGGATTATGACAGGTAAACTTCACATTATCGTCTTGCAATACATATTGACCGACACTTCCATAACACGACATTTGATTGGTCGATACATGTAGTATAACATAATTATTCAAGTGTAATGAACTCTCATTGGTTTTTACTGAGACTCATTCTTGTATATTGAGCTTTCATTGGTCAATATTTCAAAATATAGTAAGCTTTGATTGGTCAGTATTAGTTCACTTCCTGTTATCCTGTATAATTTGAAACATTCATTTTAACTGCGTCTTTTCCAGAGTTATGGTTCTTGATGCTGGTCTTGTTAAAGAATTCGATTCACCGAAATCGTTACTTCAAGATACACATGGTGTTTTCTACGGAATGGCTAAAAATGCCGGACTTGTTTAACATTTTGTACATTTCCTAACTGTGTGTTGCAATCCTGTAGCCTGATTATGGTGCATTTATAATAACTTTAATACTCTTCAAGGAGATGAAAACAAATGCGCAATAATTACTAACAATTAGTTATAATGCACTGCTCAATATATTTTCTCTATTCAGTAGTTTTCAAATTCACCGATTTGTGAAAATAGTGTGATGGTCATTTATATATAGTTGTGAAGATGTATGTTAGAAATAAAGTTTGCTGATGAACGAAGTGTACTCGTGGTATTTTTTGTGAAAAGAAATTCAGTGCCTTCAGTGCTTTGATTATGTGAATACCGGTGTGGAGAAAAGGGACGGATACATGTATACACGGGCGTTTAGTAGTGACTTACAGCCAGTTGCAGATTTGTAGGCGCATATGGAATGGTCCCGGTGAAAAAAGGTAGATGTTTGTTTTGAAGTGTTTTGATGTAGTGTTTATGTTTGATAATGCTTATTGTTTGGTGTTTTGGAGCGAAAAATGGGATTTAGGGTGATTTTGTAGTTGCGAAACTAGGGAGATAACGGACGGACGGAAGGAGGTAGGTTAAAAAAGCAGAAAGAAGCGACATATAGCGAAATGCAGCGAAAAGAAGCGTAAAGGACAAGTAGAATTGTTTGAGAAGTGGCATTGGTGGAATTATTGCTGCGATATATGATGAATGGCGGTAATTATTGGTGGAATTGATCGCTCCAATGTGATTGGTGGAATTTGGCAGGCTTGCGGGATCTGATTGGTATGAAATGATTGATTGCATGTAATCTGAGCAGTTGTGTGTGTATGTGTGTGTTCATATTGTTTGAACATGGACTGGAATGTTTGATATGCGGGATATGTTAAATACGCAAGTACACACAAGAGTACGTTTCTGCAGTGTGAGTGAAGGTTTAACGTTTAACGGTAAGTGATTGAGTCTAAAGAGGTATATATATATATACATATTGTTTGCTTTATTCTTGTGTTTTATTATGATGAAACGTGGTATGTGGATATGCACCCATGAGTAGATTATGCATGTCAGACAAAAAGTGTGGTTGTCACTGTGGAAGCACTGAAAACCAGGTTGGGGACTTCTGTATCTCCCCTATATTTATACTTGCTATACACGAAAGTATAATATATACACTGGATAGATAGATAGATAGGTAAAGGTAAGTTTACTCAAGTTATACTTATTTTAAGCGCAGGTGAAGCTATGTGGAACTAGTTGGATTTGTTTCTTATTAATCTGTTTCTTATTAATCTTATTAATATGCTATGCTGTGTCTATCTTTTCTTTGTACAGGCATGTATATATGTTCGTAGTTTTTCCCAAGGCAACAATATGTACCGTACATGTTTTAATGTTATGTTAATTTCTATCTTTTCTTTTATAAGTGTATATATATATGTTCGTATTTTCCCAGTCAACTATGTAATTATGTTATGCCCTCATGGGTCTGTGACCTTCTGGAAATGTAAATACATTATCTAACTTATTGTTCACTGGTTATAGTATGGCCGTTCGAACTCTTTCTTAGGATCTTAAGGCCTGATCCCAAAAAATGTTGTGTTGAGTTATGTTGTGTTGTGTTGTGTTGTACGTGTTGTGTTGTGTTGTGTTGTGTTGTGTTGTGAAGTGGAGGTTGGCAAACAGCTCTTCCCTTGCTTTTGCTTTCTCTTTGGTACAAACAATTCACGCTTGCTGGAAAGTTCTCCACACTCGTGAACATGCTGCCCAGATCATCTTCAAAAAGCCTGTTACGGCGGCCACTCTGTAACTGCATGGTAATTTGTTGATCCTCACTGTTGTTGAAGTGGATTGTATCATTGATATTAAAACTAACTAGCAAACCTCTGCCTGCCAAGTAAGATGGTTAAACCTTTATGATGTACATAATGGATACAAACATAGATGGCCAGTCCACACGTGTACGCGCCTTACTGAACCAGTCAGTGTTTATTGTTCGCTATATTGTTCACAACCTTAGTCCCAATTGCTAATAAATGAATAATATGAATACATTGTGTAGTGCTCGCTCATTGGAGTTTCACATAGAATCAAATGTGAACAAGCAGATAATGTGCACATGCAGACGTGTATTCATCAGTACTGATAGTGTTGTCACGGGACTACTATTTGTGCACAAGCAAAAATTAGGGCATATCCTATTTATAGTCCTACTCATATCGGTCTGTTTACACTGTGCAATCAGTGAATAGTAAGTCAATTTTATTTTTTTTGTTATAGGGCTATGTGTTTTACATTTTTTGTTCATTTTCGTCCTGTTCATTTGGGTACATGGTGGTATTTCGTTTACCGGAAGTCTACTGTACTATAATGGCGGCATTTTCGGCAGGCGGTTCTCACATGTTCTGACATTTCTATGGGATTTTACGAGGAACAAACCTCTGCTATGATACGTTAGTGATTTATTTCATTTCTTTATATTCTTTTGTGTATATCTCTTTTGTATTGAATCTTGTCATGGATATTTGATGTTTTAATTTGTATTTGTAATGTATTTTCGCGAGTTGAGATTTTCCTCCAAACAAACTTACCACACTGTCTTAAATGGGAGCTTCGTTTGTGATTTGGCCGTGCGTTATCATTGTTTAATGTGCACATGTATTACATAGAAAGTTCTCTTTGTATTTTACCGAAATGTTATGTAGCCTTGTAGGGAGGATTTGGAGTGCATGTTTGTCGAGTCTGAGAAACTGTTCCATGAATGGGCAAGTCATGTGTGTAATGTGGTGTAAATTGATACGCAGGGCTTTCATTTTGTAGTCGGTTGTATAGGATTTAATTACTAATAGGGGCCAAACTTGTGAAAGCAGCTGGCTATCTCAGTCGGTAGAGCATTCGCCCTGTAAGCGAAGTGAAGTTTTTCGGGTTTGAGCCGCTGTTTCAATTTGAGTCCTTCCGGAACAAACATCAATAAAAATGTGCAAAGCTTCAAGATCTAGCTTGTGCGGGAAGTATTTCGCGGATCAGATTATGAATTGTTGTGGTATATACACACTGTTTACATTCATGCCGAAGCCGATTCGAAGTAGCCGAATGTATTGCGACTGAAAGACGACAGTTAAGGATTTGGTCCTGAATTTTACCCGATCGTGCGGAAAGATTGAGGTTGGTTAATACATTGCAGAATATGCGGAAGGGTTATGAATCCATGCAGAGCTTTGTGATCTTGCTTGTGCGGGAAGTATTTCGTGGATCGGTATATGAATTGTTGCAGTATTACACACGGTATACATGCCAAAGCCAAATCGAAGTAGCCGAATGTATTGCGACTGAAAGACGACAGTTCAGGAGTTGGTCCTGAAATTTTCCCGATCGTGCTGAAAGGTTGCGGTTAGTTCATACGTTGCAGAATATGAATCCATGCCGATAGATTGCCGAAAGGTTACCGATGTTTATAGACGATGCCAAACTACTATCGACATCGATCTGGTGCCTTTGATAACTATTCGGCATGTGTTTTCAATATATGTGTACAACTCATCTTTTTGGGGAGCTTTTGGCATTGAATCGGCTTTCTTTCGCGAAACCGTTTGGGATGGATTAATGGTTACGCAGAAGGAGTCCCAAAAAATTGATGCAATATTGTCAAAATATTAAGCGCATACACTATCCATGTAAGAAAAGAAAATAACGCCGCAGCCGGTCAATATCCCGGCAATTAATTTAACCCCTCTCGTGAGTTATGATACAGCCATGGCGAAAGAATTGTTGACCCAACAGGACATTTTGTCAGACTGACAAAAAACATATTTATAGGAACTAAGGCACCGCCTAAACCAGTAAGCATAGCGATTGCCTTCATACACTTCTCCAACTAAATAATACAATGCATTAAATTAATAATAAATCATTCAGTTGCATTGTATAAACATGTATGTTAATTCCTCGTTTATTGTAACGAGTACTAAATAAATCACTTAATCGCCTTTCCGTGGTTGTATAGACTTTCAACAGTGTTGTTTTACGTAGACACTGGTCGGTCGGAGCGCAAGTAAAAAACTACATCAACATCGACCAGTGCCCAAATCAAAACCTACTTGCAACGTTATCGGTAGCGGTTTGGCCAGGGTTTGTTGAATAAAATACAAGCTGAATTGTAAAATGGACTTCATTAAATTCCTTCTTGGCTACGATCACGTCGGACATTTTGGGTCGACGATTTAAAACGCCTCGCATGTCTGAATTTTCCGGCGTGTCCGACGGTTATCGCCATGACTGATGATAGCTGGTACCCAATCAATCGCATGGTATACTAGCGTAGGAAAGCTAGGATATTTATCGGTCATGGTTGATCTATAAACAATAAAACATGAAAAATTACTTGTTTTATTTTATTTTGAAGAAGAGCGGGTATCAGAAGGTTTGGGGTTTTAATTACTCTAATCAACAATGACTAATCGGAGATTCTTTGCGGTTTTGACAGTCGGTCATAATTGTCGAGCCCGTTGTCGGTGAGCTCGATATAGTTGTCACAATGGCTGTTCAGTGTATGTGCGTCCGTGCGTCCCTCCGATTTTTTCCAGGCTGTTTCTTCATCATTCAATGGGTGATTTTGAAATACATTCGCACAAATGTTCCCCGTGTTGAGGCGGCGTGTCGCGCTCAAGACCAGTACCCCTGGCTTGAAGGTCAAGGTCACTCTTGGAGGTCAAAGGTCCAACATGGGCATAATACTGCTTGTCCGGACCATATGTTCTTCATTTGTTGGGTGATTTTGAAATACATCGGCACAAATCCCCATGTTGAGGCGGCGTGGTGCGCCCAAGACCAGTACCCCTAGCTTGAAGGTCAAGGTCACTCAAAGGTCCGAAATGGGCATGATACTGCTTGTCCGGACCATATGTTTTTCATTTGTTGGGTGATTTTTAGCTCACCTGAGTGCTCAAGGTGAGCTTTTGTCATACCAAGATGTCCGTCGTCGTCCAAACTTCACAGTAATTATCCTTAGGTGACCCTCATTAAAAAAAGCTAAAATCGTTCCACGTCGATAAACAAGATGGCCGCCAGAGCTATAAATAGAAAAATCTTTAAACGACTTCTTCTCCTTAACCACTAAGCCGATTTCAATAGAACTGTACAGGAATGATGTTTGGGTGACCCTTTACCTAAATAGCTAAAATCGTTCTGCTCCGCTAAACAAGATGGCCGCCAGAGCTAAAAATAGAAATATCCTTTAAACGACTTCTTCTCCTTAACCGCTTGGCGAATTTTAATAAAACTTTACAGTAGTGATCCATGGGTGACCCTCATTTAAAATAGGTATAATCGTTCCGCTCCAATAAACAAGATGGCCTCCAGAGCTATTAATAGAAAAATCTTTAAATGATTTCTTCTACTTAACCACTCGGCCGATTTCAATAAAACTTTACAGGAATGATCTTTGGGTGACCCTTTACCAAAATAGCTAAAATCGTTCCGCTCCGCTAAACAAGATGGCCGCCAGAGCTAAAAATAGAAATATCCTTCAAACGACTTCTTCTCCTTAACCACTTGACAAATTTTAATAAAACTTTACAGTAATGATCCTTTGGCGACCCTTATTCAAAATAGCTAAAATCGTTCCGCTCCAATATACAAGATGGCCGCCAGAGCTATAAATAGAAAAATCTTTAAACAACTTCTTCTCCTTAACCACTTGGCCGATTTCAATAAAACTTTACAGGAATGATCTTTGGATGACCTGTAACCAAAATAGGTGAAATCGTTCCGGTCTGCTAAACAAGATGTGCTAAACAAGATGGCTACCAGAGCTAAAAATTGAAATTTCCCACATGACTCAGGTGAGCGTTACTGGCCCCTCAGTGGCCTCTTGTTAGATAACTTGGCAAATTTGTTAAACACCATGAGGTGGTGTGCAGTGCGTAAGATACAGGTCTCCAGCTTAAAGGTCAAGGTCACACTCAGCGGTCAAACTTCAAAAATTACCCTTATTAAGTTATAGGCCTTGTACGGGCTGTATCTCACTCATGCATTGACCCAATCTTTTTTATATTTGGCATGAATGTTCGCCTTCATGAGACAGAGGTTCATGACAGACGCCGAGGTTCATATCTCAAGGTCAAGGTTACAGTTGAAGGTCAAATTGAAGCTTGTCCATGTTAGTATGTTGAATGCACCAAAGATGCAGAACTACACTATTTAGAATTGCCGTTTTTGTTAATTGAATTCACCCTTGAGTAAGTATGAACTGTCTTTCTTGGCGATTCATCTTACTATTCCTGCAGCCAAATCACATTTACTGTACGCATGATCTAAAAGATGGCTTTCCTTGTTTAACAAGTACTTTCATTGTGTAGTCAGTTATTTCACAGATAATAGAGTAGATAACTTTAGACCCTCCTGCTTTTTCACTCGGGACTTGGGACCCAACGTTGGTGAGTTACCTAAAGTTAATTGTTTTCATTGCATTTGAGAAAGATGTATAATCTGGAAACAAAACATACACCTAGATTTGTTTTCACCTTCAGAAATCTATAGACATCGAGTATTATGGAAAACAATGATGTTTTTAAAACATTGTCACAGTGACCTTGACCTTTGACCTCAAAATCAATAGGGGTCATCTGATGTTACTGACGAACCTCCGTGTAACATGTGAAATTCTTGGGCAAAGCATTCTTGGGTTATTGAACAGACACCATTTGGTCAAGTGAGGGACACATGCAAAGCAGTTAGCTGAATTAATTAATTCTATGTTATTTCCAAGAAAAGCCGTTATGGGGAGTCTGATAATTATAAAACTAATTAGTATAAAGATTTATCACATGACTTTCCTTGTATCCAGGTTAGTATAGCCAGTATGTATAAAGTTATACGTACCACGTGTAGTATAATATATTGATTTTTTCCAATAAATCAATGAATATTTTGCGTTTTAGTGTCATATGATAAAAAGAATCTATCACTCGTTGTCAATTGATATATTTATATTAAACTCGTTCAGAGGCTCGCTTAATAAAATTTCCAAAACTCGTTTAATATAAATTAATATCAATTGAAAACTCGTGATAGATCCTCTTTACATAATATAAAACTAATAAATTTAAATTTTCAGATGAACTTTGTACTGGTGATGATCTACGTGCTGACGTCACCCACACACTCACTGGGGGCCGAGGAAGCATTTACAGCTCTATCTATAATTAACATTTTACGCTTTCCAGTTGCATTGTGTCCATTTCTGGTCAACGGCGCGGTCCAGGTAAGTCTAAATCCTTAAGACTGGTATACGATTGTATCTACTCGGGTCTTTCCGTGATGAATCCGGAAGCTATCTCGAACCGTCAAATATTTCCACAATGGTGATGCGGTCACACACATGCGTGATGTGGTTTACAAGAAAACAGACCAAAACATAACCATCACATGTGTAGGCAATGACGTTCGAAAATGATATAGAAAACATGTTAAGTTAAGGGTAGATTTATGTCCAAGATTTTTAATCACTGCCGCAATTTCCATTTTTTACCTGTTCACAAAACAGTTCTGACTAGAAACAGTTAAGTACCAAAACAGTGAAAATAACAAAACGTTGATTTCACTGTTATTTTCACTGAAATCTTTTGAAGGCTAATTGTTAACTTTCTTCTACACACAGGGGTTTGTCTCTACTGGACGTATACAAGAGTTCCTGTGGACTGACGATATTAACCAGGATAATGTTACTAGAGTCAAACAATCAGGTACAAAACAAAAGTATTCCGAATATTATTGGGTACATAACAAAAGTATTCCGAATATAATAAGGTACAAAACAAAAGTATTCCGAATATTATTGGGTATGAAACAAAAATATTCCGAATATTATCGGGTATAAAACGAAAGTATTCCGTTAACAGAGACAAACACTCAGGTATTTGACTGGTTTTCATGGGAGGTAATAGTTGACACACATTCAAGCATAGTGATTCCTTATTGGTTAATATTGACATACCTTCAAGCATAGTGCTACCTCATTGGTTAATATTGACACAACTTCAAGCATAGTGATACCCCATTGGTTAATATTGACACACCTTCAAGCATAGTGACTCCTCATTGGTTAATATTGACACACCTTCAAGCATAGTGATACCGCATTGGTTAATATTGACACACCTTCAAGCATATTGATACCGCATTGGTTAATATTGACACACCTTCAAGCATAGTGATATACCATTGGTTAATATTGACACACCTTCAAGCATAGTGATATACCATTGGTTAATATTGACACACCTTCAAGCATAGTGATATACCATTGGTTAATATTGACACACATTCAAGCATAGTGATACCATTGGTTAATATTGACACACCTTCAAGCATAGTGATACCGCATTGGTTAATATTGACACACCTTCAAGCATAGTGATACCGCATTGGTTAATATCGACACACCTTCAAGCATGTTCACTGTTCCGCATATTGTTTTCTTTGGTATTGATCAATGTTATATGTACCTAATACAAAAAATCACAATTTGCTTGTTAGAATTCCTATTAAGCAATACGTGGAACATGAGAATTTTCAGACAGGTGTTTCAACATTGTCCAATGTGTAATCTGTGCGACATTAAGTTGATGTCAACATCGTTAGGTCACATTTGCTAATATTGGCACAATGATCATTATTGACACAACTACAAGAATACAATAAACACCCATTCTCGTGGGTTCATATTGATTCACCTTTCAACAAAGTGAGCTCTCATTGGGTACTATAATGCACCCTCACGTATAGTCACTTCTCATTGGTTGATATTAACACACCCTCCAGTATAGTGATCTCTCATTGGTATAAAACAAAAGTATTCCGAATATTATCAGGTACAAAACAAAAGTATTCCGTTAACGGAGACAAACACTCAGGTATTTGACTGGTTTTCCTGGGAGATAATAGTTGACACACTTTCAAGCATAGTGACTCCATATTGGTTAACATTGACAAACCTTCAAGCATAGTGATACCTCATTGGTTAATATTGACACACCTTCAAGCATGGTGATACCTCATGGGTTAATATTGACAAACCTTCAAGCATAGTGATACCTCATTGGTTAACATTGACAAACCTTCAAGCATAGTGATACCTCATGGGTTAATATTGACAAACCTTCAAGCATAGTGATATACCATTGGTTAATATTGACACACCTTCAAGCATAGTGATACCTCATTGGTTAACATTGACAAACCTTCAAGCATAGTGATACCTCATGGGTTAATATTGACAAACCTTCAAGCATAGTGATATACCCTTGGTTAATATTGACACACCTTCAAGCATAGTGATATACCATTGGTTAATATTGACACACCTTCAAGCATAGTGATATACCATTGGTTAATATTGACACACCTTCAAGCATAGTGATATACCATTGGTTAATATTGACACACCTTCAGGCATAGTGATATACCATTGGTTAATATTGACACACCTTCAATCATAGTGATATACCATTGGTTAATATTGACACACCTTCAAGCATAGTGATAAACCATTGGTTAATATTGACACACCTTCAAGCATAGTGATATACCATTGGTTAATATTGACACACCTTCAAGCATAGTGATACCGCATTGGTTAATATTGACACACCTTCAAGCATAGTGATACCGCATAGGTTAATATTAACACACCTTCAAGCATAGTGATACCGCATTGGTTAATATTGACTCAACTTCAAGCATAGTGATACCGCATTGGTTAATATTGACACAACTTCAAACATAGTGATACCGCATTGGTTAATATTGACTCAACTTCAAGCATAGTGATACCGCATTGGTTAATATTGACTCAACTTCAAGCATAGTGATACCGCATTGGTTAATATTGACTCAACTTCAAGCATAGTGATACCGCATTGGTTAATATTGACACAACTTCAAACATAGTGATATACCATTGGTTAATATTGACACACCTTGAAGCATTGTGATACCGCATTGGTTAATATTGACACACCTTCAAGCATAGCGATATACCATTAGTTAATATTGACACACCTTCAAGCATAGTGATACCGCATTGGTTAATATTGACACACCTTCAAGCATAGTGATACCGCATTGGTTAATATTGACACACCTTCAAGCATAGTGATATACCATTAATATTGACACACCTTCAAGCATAGTGATACTGCATTGGTTAATATTGACACACCTTCAAGCATAGTGATATACCATTGGTTAATATTGACACACCTTCAAGCATAGTGATACCGCATTGGTTAATATTGACACACCTTCAAGCATAGTGATATACCATTGGTTAATATTGACACACCTTCAAGCATGTTCACTGTTCCGCATATTGTTTTCCTTGGTATTGATCAATGTTATATGTACCTAATACAAAAAATCACAGTTTGCTTGTTAGAATTCCTATTAAGCAATACGTGGAACATGATAATTTTCAGACAGGTGTTTCAACATTGTCCAATGTGTAATCTGTGCGACATTAAGTTGATGTCAACATCGTTAGGTCACATTTGCTAATATTGGCACAATGAGAATTATTGACACAACTACAAGAATACAATAAACACCCATTCTCGTGGGTTCATATTGATTCACCTTTCAACAAAGTGAGCTCTCATTGGGTACTATAATGCACCCTCACGTATAGTCACTTCTCATTGGTTGATATTAACACACCCTCCAGTATAGTGATCTATCATTGGTTAATATTAATTAACCTTCTAACATTGTGAGCTCTCATTGGTTAATATGATACACCTCCCCGCATAGTGAGCTTCATTGATAAATATTAACACTCCCTTCCCTAAAGTGAGCTCCCATTGGTTTTTATTGACACACCTTTTAGCGTAGTGATCTCTCATTGGTTAATATTAACACATCTTCCCGTATAGTGAGCTCTCATTGGTTGATACTGACACACCTTCATATTCCTTTCAGACTATCCAGTCTCAGTTGAAGGAGCTGATTTCTCATGGAACCTGGAAATAGAAAAACCAGTTTTGTCAAAGTAAGTTTTCTTTACGAAAGATATTCAAAATACATTACGATAAAATGCAATATAGCTTCTAGTATATCCCCTACACAACTATTACAATTAAGAATTAATATACAATGTACGCTGAAATTCAAATAATCAAATTAATGTAAACAAACGTTTATAAAATGTCGTGTTTCAGTATAAACTTGAAGATCAAAGATGGTGAACTTGTAGCTGTTGTTGGAACAGTAGGCAGTGGTAAATCGTCTCTTATATCAGCATTCCTCGGTGAAATGGAACGTCTACGTGGCAAGGTATCTATTAAGGTAAGTCATGTGACACTCCTACTAACATTGTCAGCTATCATTGGTTAATATTGACACATCTTCTAACATTGTGAGCTTTCATTGGTTTATAACGACACACCTTCCAGTATAGGGAGTTCTCATTGATAAATATAGACATACCAGATATCATTTAATGAAGTCATGGTTTGTATAAGTTATGTCACTACTATACAATAATGAAAATCATTTTTTGGACTTTCTTTTTCTTTTCATACCTTCTGACATAAACAGCTAGCATTGGTCTTTTTTGACACACCCTCATATAATGAGCTATCATTGGTCAATATTGTCGTACCTTTTGGCTTAGTGAATTAAGATATATTGAGCTCTCGATTGTCAATAGCGACACATCTCATTGGTCAGTAATCAGTCGACTTATGACAGACCTTAAGGTATAGTGAGCTCTCATTGGTCAATAAGTAATCACATTCAGGCATAGTGAACTCTCATTGGTCAGTTATGGCACACCTTATATGGTTATTTCAGGGCAAGGTGGCGTATGTTCCACAGGAAGCTTGGATACAGAATATGACACTACGAGATAATATTCTTTTCGGGAAGAAGTACCAAATCAAGAAATATAACAAAGTTCTAGAAGCTTGCGCTTTATTGCCTGATTTGAAGATATTGGCTGGTGGGGATATGACAGAAATCGGTGAAAAGGTATATTTTAATACACTCATTGGTCAACATTTACACACCTTCTTCTTAAAACGAGAGTTCTTATTGGGTAATATTGATACACCTTCTGTCATAGAGAGCTCTAATTCGACAATACTGACACATTTTCTGGCTACCTTTGTCATATTGTGAATTTGCATTATTTGGTGACAATGAACACTATAAATTGGGATACAGTTAATTGTGCTTCACTTTCTTTATCGAAATCAATTTTAAAAATCATTTCAGAGAGCAAAATATAAGCGGATGTCCGAAACAAGATATCGGCTTTGCGAGTTTTCATTTGTCAATATTTGCACACCCTCTTGAATAATTAGCTCCCATTGGTCATTTCTTTCCTAACTGTGTTCGATTTGTCTTTTCAGGGAATAAATATCAGTGGAGGCCAGAAACAAAGAGTGAGCTTGGCAAGGTCTGTTTATAATAACGCCGATGTTTACTTTCTAGACGACCCTCTTAGTGCTGTTGATTCACACGTTGGTAAACATCTTTTCCAGAAAGTTATTGGAAATAATGGCTTGTTGAGACACAAGGTCAGTGAACCTTTTGACCAGCCCCTGACATTTCAAATAAATATAATGTATTTCCAGTATTGGATTAGAATGTATTCAAAAAATGATAATTATGTATATAGCATTCTACATAATGATAGTGATTGAGAAACCACGACTATATGAAAATCCCGGTTACGTCTAATGAAATATACCGCTGTAACATTCATATCAGACAATATGTTGAATTATATACGCAAATCCCATGAAGATCATGTGGTGTTAAAACGACCATCTCGAAACGTTTTGTATTGGGTCAATAAGCCCGGTCAAAAATAATGTAATATTACCTCTCAATTTCTAGAAAACCATTGTTTAGCATACAGAGGTCAAATGTTTTGAATTCAGATCAGTCAGACTGGGACAGTTTGTATTTCATTTTCTCGTTCATTGGTATCCTAAATAAATTTTTACTCACAGACACGTATACTGGTGACCCATGGTGTACATTGGTTGCCAATGGTGGATAGGATTGTTGTCCTTAGTGACGGAATCATCTCGGAATGCGGATCTTATGAAGAGTTAATCAGCCATGACGGAGCTTTCGCACAATTTCTGAATCATTATTTACAACAAGACGATGATGACGATGATGATCCTGAAAGTAAGCTTACAAGATTTTAGCGGGAACATTACGTCATATTATTAAATTATGTCGTCATCAGCTCGTCACATTTGATCAAATTTTATTTTGACGTGTGTGACGTCATGTTCTGCCAACTTGTTCAAGAGTTTGTACAATGTTGATGTAGAGTCTAGCCATATTTTTTATTGCAAAAACCAACGTTGTTACTCGTAAGATAGTATGAATGTGATATTCAACAGCAATCGGGGATATATTTATGATTATATGTATGCTATATTTAACAGTACAAGAAATGAAGGATACATTAAGATCAAAGATCGATGAAGTGAGATCAGACGGTGGTATGACAACAGATGATGAAAGCCAGAGTGGCAGACGATTGTATGTATACTTTATCTTATTGATGTACGTCATGTGTTAATCAATGACGTCATTTCTAAAACAGTAGAATCTTTCGTGTACCCGATGATGATGGCATTTCTTTATCGTCTATACTTTAAAAGTGAAAGTGACAGACAAATGTATGTTGAACTTGTCTCCTTGACATAGGTTCATGACATCGCTTCTTTATCAATGATTCCATATCAATCATTTGCGTTTCTTCATTTTTAATTTGAATCTTACGTAATTTCACAAAACATCCAAGTCAACGAACTCGTGTCAGCATATCATATGCTATATTAAGGCACACTAGTAATTTTTTGTTGTATTAATCCATACATATTCACCCTATATCGACTCTATCGCATGTATTTAATTACCAGATAATTGACATAGGTCTGTGTAAATATTCGATGCCTATTTGTATTTTTCAGACGGCGAAGGTCCACCAAATACAGTATCACACAATATTCTAACTCTTTAACTCACAAGAAAGAATCATTGACGTTACAACCAGAAGAACATAGTCGATTAACGGTAGACGAAGTCTCTGCAGAAGGCGCGGTCAGTTGATAGGTTTTTGTTTTGCTATTTGAAAGGTTTTGTTTTCTTGCAGCCCATTTATTTTCCCCGTCATACATAGCAGAAGGTTGGGGAATTATCCTTACAAAAGGTTGGCATTTATGTAGTTACTTATGGCAATATGTCATTAACAGAATGATGAATAAATTGGGCTCTTTCCTCGTATTAGGTGATCTGGTCATAACTTCTGACCATTCATGATTGCGACAAATATCACATGACCAATACCTATTATGGTGGTAATAAATGTCACATGACCTATAATAACCAATCATGATGGTGATAAGAGTCACGTGACCAATATCAACCAATCAGCGTGGTGATAAATGTCACATGACCAATAGCAACCAATCATGATGGCCGAGTGGTTAGGGCGTCCGCCTAGGAAGCGGGAGGTGGAAGGTTCGAATCTCAGCGCAAGCCGGGTTGGAACTGATGAGACCGGTTGATCAGCCGCCAGCTAGTTAAATTAATGGTTACCGTAAGCTCATCTCTGCCAGGCGCCCGGCATTACGAGAAGGGATTCGGGAAGGTACTGCAAGCATGAAATATACGTAAGTGTCTCATAAGTCAGAATTGACTGGCCCTTTCAGTAGGGGTGACACTATAATAAACAAACTTTACCTTTACCTATCAACCAATCATGATGGTGATAAATGTCACATGACCATTTTCAACCAATCATGGTGATAATTAATGTCACATGACCAATATCAACCAATCATGATGATGATAACTATCACATTATGATATGACCAGTTATTTTTCTGTTACAGATTAAGGGAACGGTGTTAGCCACCTACATCAAAGCAATGGGCGTGTCTACAGTTATCCTCGTCTTCATTGGGATGTGCGTATTTCAAGGTTTAAACGTCTTCTCCAACTTCTGGTTGACATACTGGACCGAAGATGAATTATTGAAGAATATAACATTGTCTGATACTGACGAATATGAAGCAAAATATTTGTATTATCTGTTGATGTACCTTATGATGGGGATCGTACAAGGTACACAAATTAACTCCCTTGTTTTATTATTACTTTATGTTTATAAATTAACTGTAAGTTGGACAATGTTTACGTTTGAAAATGTTTAAAGGTGTGTCATAATCACTGCTTTCTGGTTGGTTAATATCTAAATGTATATCACATGTAAAACTTTCTGATTGGTTTATGTCCATTTTCAGGAATATTTATTTTTATGGCATTCTATTTGGCATTGACACGAATGGTGCGAGCCTCGGGTATACTACATAACTCCATGTTGACCAGTATTCTAAGATCCCCGATGTCATTCTTCGACACAACACCTATAGGACGCATGATGAATAGGTACGAGCTATCTTGCTCTAAATGAATATTTTCAAGTGACCTCAACACGCGCTATCTTGTTCTAAATTAATTTTCAAGTGACCTAAACACGAGCTGTCTCGTTCTATTTTTTAATTTTCAAGTGACCTAAACACGCGCTATCTTGCTCTAAATTGATATTTTCAAGTGACCTAAACACGCGCTATCTTGTTCCTAATTAATATTTTCAAGTGACATAACCACGCTATCTCGTTCTATTTTTGATTTTCCAGTGACCTAAACACGCGCTATCTTGCTCTTTTTTAGATTTTCCAGTGATATAGACATCATGGATAACAAACTTCCAGAAAGTTTCAGATTATGGAACATAATGGTGTTCTCTACATTAGCTGTTGTTATTGTAGTCAGTGTGACCACGCCTATATTTATAGCCGCCATTGTACCTATTGGAATCCTGTATGCTTTCTTTGTGGTAATATACAGTTCTGTTGTTTTGTTCTTGTTAGAGTGATCCCCCTCTTCGAATGGAAGTCATACTACCATGTCTATATGCATAGCAGCAAATGTTCCCATCGGAAAACTTTGTGGCAAAATACTTTTGTTTTGTTTCTTGTTTGACTAGTGTCCCCTATGCAGAAAAAAAAACAGACCAAAACTTTGTTTTTTACCTGGCACGAAACGCCATGATATAAGGTGAATACAAGTTATTATGTGTTTGTTGGTTTTGTTTGTCTTGATCACATATTGTTAAAGATCGCTATCACATGGATCTTGACTGATATTTATATTATCTTGTTTTCCAGAAATTCTACCTTCCTACTGCCCGCCAAATGAGACGCACAGAATCAATTAAACGCTCACCAATCTACAATCATTTCAGGTACCGTTGCTTTTACTTAAACCATTGCAAATGAAGTACAAAACAATTTGAGCATAGGGCTAACCAATCATATTACTTTTGTTACTGACCAATAGTGTTATCAAATTGGTTGTATGTAAACTTAAGTCAAGTCAGTTCAATCTTGAATACTATTCTTAATAATCTCAAATAGCCCATGTTTGATGAGGGTGTGTCAGTATTGACCAATAAGAGCTCGTTATACATGAAGGTGTGTCCATATTGACCAAGATCACTATAAATTCTATGTTTCATGTTTTTAGTGAGACGATAACCGGAGCTGCTGTCATACGTGCGTATCAAAGTGGGGAAAGATTTGTTCAAGAATCAAGAAATAGAGTCGATGAAAACATCAAATTTTATTTTGCATCAAATACCGGAGCAAGGTAAGTAAATCCAAATTGCCTTCTTCTATGTATCCTAGAGAACATATGTTATATGTATCTGTTTTTCCTTCGATTTTGTTTTATCATACATGTAGTTTTATGTTTGTTCTATTTCAAGGTGGATAGGTATTCGTCTAGAGTTGCTAGGCAACATAATTGCGTTTTTAGCAACAGTATTTGGCTTAGTATCAGACGATTTAAATGGCGCCCAAGTCGGTTTGTCTATCACATATGCGGTGCAGGTAAGTTATTCAATAGCTCTCTTGGTCTATTTTGACACGCCCTCTGGTAAAGTCAGCTCTCATTGGTCATCATTGACACATCCTCTGGTAATGTCAGCTCTCATTGGTCATCATTGACACATCCTCTGGTAATGTCAGCTCTCATTGGTCATCATTGACACATCCTCTGGTAATGTCAGCTCTCATTGGTCATCATTGACACATCCTCTGGTAATGTCAGCTCTCATTGGTCATCATTGACACATCCTCTGGTAATGTCAGCTCTCATTGGTCATCATTGATACATCCTCTGGTAATGTCAGCTCTCATTGGGCAATATTGATACACCATCTGGCAAAGTCAGCTCTCATTGGGCAATATTGACACATCCTCTGGTAATGTCAGCTCTCATTGGTCATCATTGACACATCCTCTGGTAATGTCAGCTCTTATTGGTCATCATTGACACACCCTCGGGTAAAGTCAGCTCTCATCAACGAATTCCCGCTAATCTTTCGATTGGGATATTTCCCAATTAATATTACTTATTGAATTGAATGCATATACAATTGATACCCAACGAGTTCGCACATATATTTACACATAAAAAGGAATCATAATTGAAAAGGTGGTGAAACTCATTCGTATAGACGAGTCATTAAATATACTTATTTAAATATATATAATTTATAGTAAACCTCTTGGAAATGTTCGACTTGTTGAGTGCTGCCGTCCATGTCAGATTTTGCGTTAGTTGCAAGACCCTGTCGCTGCTTCGGTATGGCGACGAACTGTGTATATTAATGTATATAACAACTGTTATAATGTATGTGATTTACTACTTCAGATAACCATCACATTGAACCTAGTGGTACTTGCCATAAGTGAGATGGAAATGAACATAGTGTCAGCCGAACGTGTTACTGAATATACAACACTACCTTCTGAGGTAAATATAATACATTGAATATACTACATTACCTTCTGAGGTGAATATAATACATTGAATATACTACACTACCTTCTGAGGTAAATATAATACATTGAATATACTACACTACCTTCTGAGGTAAATATAATACACTGAATATACTACACTACCTTCTGAGGTAAATATAATACATTGAATATACTACACTACCTTCTGAGGTAAATATAATACATTGAATATACTACACTACCTTCTGAGGTAAATATAATACACTGAATATACTACACTACCTTCTGAGGTAAATATAATACATTGAATATACTACACTACCTTCTGAGGTAAATATAATACATTGAAAAACTAAAAATCCAATTAGTTTCGAACTAAAGCATGAACGACAAAGCGTGTTAACTTTTGTTCTTGTGTGTAAGATAGAAAATTACTTATTGAGTATCATACTTTTCATAAATTTTCAATTGTGATTTTATCATAGATTCCAGAAAAAGATAATTCAAGTGCTGATGTTCTGTAGCAGCTGGTATCATGGGATTAATTAACAACTAGCATCTTTATATATTTAAGGCTGGTTGGGTATTAGATGGCAATAGACCACCCTTGGACTGGCCTAGAAGTGGGAAAGTGGAATTCAAAAACTTTATGACAAGATACAGAGAAGGGTTGGATCTTGTATTGAAAGGAATAAATTTCACAATACAAGACGGAGAAAAGGTGAGATTCATCTTCAAACTATAATTCTGAGTATGTGTCTGATGTGCTGTCAGGTCCGTCCACAAAACAAGAATGAAGAGCCTCAACTTGACCCTTAAAATTATTTGCCTTTGTGCTTTGTTTGCGGACAATACCTTTGCACCAAGATAGTTACTGCATGCTTGCACCTTTTAAAGGTCTAGTTTGTTCCTTAGCCTACTGTTCTCCTTGCGATTATTTCAGGTCGGTATAGTGGGAAGGACCGGCGCCGGTAAATCGTCTCTAACTTTGTGCCTGTTTCGATTGGTTGAGGCGGCTGGAGGTTCCATTCTCATTGATGGCGTCGATATTTCCAAGTTAGGTTTACACGATTTGAGAACAAAGTTAACCATACTTCCACAGGTAACAAATACTGGTTTTGTTTCGGACAATACTGACACAGCAGCATAGTCTTATTCACCTTAATGATGTTCTTCTTATTGAAGAAATTAACTAGATTATTTTGTGTGTGTTTTTGCAGTTTGTTAATTTATGAATGATCAATCAAAGTAATGGAAGGATGGATTATTCTTTAAATAATAAAATACATCCATGGTAACAAAAACTAACATTTCTATGGTTTCATCAAAAATGGTTTCCATGGCAAAGAAAGTTAACATTTCCGTGGTTTAAAGAAACAACGTTTCTATGGTTGCACAAACCAACTTTCCATGGTTACGGTAAATAAAATTTCAATGGTTGCATTAATTCTGTTCTATGTATTACAGGATCCTGTTTTGTTCTCTGGATCATTACGAAGTAATCTGGATCCATTCCTCAAGTATAACGATGAGAGTATATGGTACGCCCTGGAATGTGCACATTTAAAAGATTTTGTGAACGGTTTGGATGATGGGTTAGATTATGAGTGTGGAGAGGGAGGTCAGAATCTGAGGTGAGTTAAAATCAAACAAAATCAACAAATATCCTCTATTTACAGCATGGGTCAAAGACAGTTAGTATGTATAACTAGTACTCTAAAACCAGGGCTCATGGTGCCCTATCTCAGTCAAAAATCAACAAATATCTTCTATTTACAGCGTTGGTCAGAGACAGCTTGTATGTCTAGCTAGAACTCTCCTACATAAAACCAGGGTATTAATACTGGACGAAGCTACAGCGGCTGTTGACATGGAAACTGATGATCTTATCCAAGGTACGTTTTAAAATCATCTGGGTGTATCGAGTTTCGTTATATCGAGTCCTGACTGATATATTTTTGAAAGATATGAATGTAATATAGGATTAAACCACCATTTGTTGATGCTCATTGTAAATACTCGACCTGAAGGTATACATTGAGTAAAGTCTCGATGGTGTTTTATGTTAAATGCGTACCTTCAGATCAGATACACAGCTGTTTTACTTTCTCCACCTACTTTAGAAAAGGGCGTTCGCTAATATGTAAGCCTCATATATTAGACAATTAGAATACAGGGATTTGTTGACTTTGGAATTATTGTAATATAGACGTTGACTTGATTTTCTATTACAGATACTATAAGGACACAGTTCAACGACTGCACAATTATCACAGTGGCTCATCGACTCAACACAATAATGGATTATGACAGGTAAACTTCACATTATCGTCTTGCAATACATATTGACCGACACTTCCATAACACGACATTTGATTGGTCGATACATGTAGTATAACATAATTATTCAAGTGTAATGAACTCTCATTGGTTTTTACTGAGACTCATTCTTGTATATTGAGCTTTCATTGGTCAATATTTCAAAATATAGTAAGCTTTGATTGGTCAGTATTAGTTCACTTCCTGTTATCCTGTATAATTTGAAACATTCATTTTAACTGCGTCTTTTCCAGAGTTATGGTTCTTGATGCTGGTCTTGTTAAAGAATTCGATTCACCGAAATCGTTACTTCAAGATACACATGGTGTTTTCTACGGAATGGCTAAAAATGCCGGACTTGTTTAACATTTTGTACATTTCCTAACTGTGTGTTGCAATCCTGTAGCCTGATTATGGTGCATTTATAATAACTTTAATACTCTTCAAGGAGATGAAAACAAATGCGCAATAATTACTAACAATTAGTTATAATGCACTGCTCAATATATTTTCTCTATTCAGTAGTTTTCAAATTCACCGATTTGTGAAAATAGTGTGATGGTCATTTATATATAGTTGTGAAGATGTATGTTAGAAATAAAGTTTGCTGATGAACGAAGTGTACTCGTGGTATTTTTTGTGAAAAGAAATTCAGTGCCTTCAGTGCTTTGATTATGTGAATACCGGTGTGGAGAAAAGGGACGGATACATGTATACACGGGCGTTTAGTAGTGACTTACAGCCAGTTGCAGATTTGTAGGCGCATATGGAATGGTCCCGGTGAAAAAAGGTAGATGTTTGTTTTGAAGTGTTTTGATGTAGTGTTTATGTTTGATAATGCTTATTGTTTGGTGTTTTGGAGCGAAAAATGGGATTTAGGGTGATTTTGTAGTTGCGAAACTAGGGAGATAACGGACGGACGGAAGGAGGTAGGTTAAAAAAGCAGAAAGAAGCGACATATAGCGAAATGCAGCGAAAAGAAGCGTAAAGGACAAGTAGAATTGTTTGAGAAGTGGCATTGGTGGAATTATTGCTGCGATATATGATGAATGGCGGTAATTATTGGTGGAATTGATCGCTCCAATGTGATTGGTGGAATTTGGCAGGCTTGCGGGATCTGATTGGTATGAAATGATTGATTGCATGTAATCTGAGCAGTTGTGTGTGTATGTGTGTGTTCATATTGTTTGAACATGGACTGGAATGTTTGATATGCGGGATATGTTAAATACGCAAGTACACACAAGAGTACGTTTCTGCAGTGTGAGTGAAGGTTTAACGTTTAACGGTAAGTGATTGAGTCTAAAGAGGTATATATATATATACATATTGTTTGCTTTATTCTTGTGTTTTATTATGATGAAACGTGGTATGTGGATATGCACCCATGAGTAGATTATGCATGTCAGACAAAAAGTGTGGTTGTCACTGTGGAAGCACTGAAAACCAGGTTGGGGACTTCTGTATCTCCCCTATATTTATACTTGCTATACACGAAAGTATAATATATACACTGGATAGATAGATAGATAGGTAAAGGTAAGTTTACTCAAGTTATACTTATTTTAAGCGCAGGTGAAGCTATGTGGAACTAGTTGGATTTGTTTCTTATTAATCTGTTTCTTATTAATCTTATTAATATGCTATGCTGTGTCTATCTTTTCTTTGTACAGGCATGTATATATGTTCGTAGTTTTTCCCAAGGCAACAATATGTACCGTACATGTTTTAATGTTATGTTAATTTCTATCTTTTCTTTTATAAGTGTATATATATATGTTCGTATTTTCCCAGTCAACTATGTAATTATGTTATGCCCTCATGGGTCTGTGACCTTCTGGAAATGTAAATACATTATCTAACTTATTGTTCACTGGTTATAGTATGGCCGTTCGAACTCTTTCTTAGGATCTTAAGGCCTGATCCCAAAAAATGTTGTGTTGAGTTATGTTGTGTTGTGTTGTGTTGTACGTGTTGTGTTGTGTTGTGTTGTGTTGTGTTGTGAAGTGGAGGTTGGCAAACAGCTCTTCCCTTGCTTTTGCTTTCTCTTTGGTACAAACAATTCACGCTTGCTGGAAAGTTCTCCACACTCGTGAACATGCTGCCCAGATCATCTTCAAAAAGCCTGTTACGGCGGCCACTCTGTAACTGCATGGTAATTTGTTGATCCTCACTGTTGTTGAAGTGGATTGTATCATTGATATTAAAACTAACTAGCAAACCTCTGCCTGCCAAGTAAGATGGTTAAACCTTTATGATGTACATAATGGATACAAACATAGATGGCCAGTCCACACGTGTACGCGCCTTACTGAACCAGTCAGTGTTTATTGTTCGCTATATTGTTCACAACCTTAGTCCCAATTGCTAATAAATGAATAATATGAATACATTGTGTAGTGCTCGCTCATTGGAGTTTCACATAGAATCAAATGTGAACAAGCAGATAATGTGCACATGCAGACGTGTATTCATCAGTACTGATAGTGTTGTCACGGGACTACTATTTGTGCACAAGCAAAAATTAGGGCATATCCTATTTATAGTCCTACTCATATCGGTCTGTTTACACTGTGCAATCAGTGAATAGTAAGTCAATTTTATTTTTTTTGTTATAGGGCTATGTGTTTTACATTTTTTGTTCATTTTCGTCCTGTTCATTTGGGTACATGGTGGTATTTCGTTTACCGGAAGTCTACTGTACTATAATGGCGGCATTTTCGGCAGGCGGTTCTCACATGTTCTGACATTTCTATGGGATTTTACGAGGAACAAACCTCTGCTATGATACGTTAGTGATTTATTTCATTTCTTTATATTCTTTTGTGTATATCTCTTTTGTATTGAATCTTGTCATGGATATTTGATGTTTTAATTTGTATTTGTAATGTATTTTCGCGAGTTGAGATTTTCCTCCAAACAAACTTACCACACTGTCTTAAATGGGAGCTTCGTTTGTGATTTGGCCGTGCGTTATCATTGTTTAATGTGCACATGTATTACATAGAAAGTTCTCTTTGTATTTTACCGAAATGTTATGTAGCCTTGTAGGGAGGATTTGGAGTGCATGTTTGTCGAGTCTGAGAAACTGTTCCATGAATGGGCAAGTCATGTGTGTAATGTGGTGTAAATTGATACGCAGGGCTTTCATTTTGTAGTCGGTTGTATAGGATTTAATTACTAATAGGGGCCAAACTTGTGAAAGCAGCTGGCTATCTCAGTCGGTAGAGCATTCGCCCTGTAAGCGAAGTGAAGTTTTTCGGGTTTGAGCCGCTGTTTCAATTTGAGTCCTTCCGGAACAAACATCAATAAAAATGTGCAAAGCTTCAAGATCTAGCTTGTGCGGGAAGTATTTCGCGGATCAGATTATGAATTGTTGTGGTATATACACACTGTTTACATTCATGCCGAAGCCGATTCGAAGTAGCCGAATGTATTGCGACTGAAAGACGACAGTTAAGGATTTGGTCCTGAATTTTACCCGATCGTGCGGAAAGATTGAGGTTGGTTAATACATTGCAGAATATGCGGAAGGGTTATGAATCCATGCAGAGCTTTGTGATCTTGCTTGTGCGGGAAGTATTTCGTGGATCGGTATATGAATTGTTGCAGTATTACACACGGTATACATGCCAAAGCCAAATCGAAGTAGCCGAATGTATTGCGACTGAAAGACGACAGTTCAGGAGTTGGTCCTGAAATTTTCCCGATCGTGCTGAAAGGTTGCGGTTAGTTCATACGTTGCAGAATATGAATCCATGCCGATAGATTGCCGAAAGGTTACCGATGTTTATAGACGATGCCAAACTACTATCGACATCGATCTGGTGCCTTTGATAACTATTCGGCATGTGTTTTCAATATATGTGTACAACTCATCTTTTTGGGGAGCTTTTGGCATTGAATCGGCTTTCTTTCGCGAAACCGTTTGGGATGGATTAATGGTTACGCAGAAGGAGTCCCAAAAAATTGATGCAATATTGTCAAAATATTAAGCGCATACACTATCCATGTAAGAAAAGAAAATAACGCCGCAGCCGGTCAATATCCCGGCAATTAATTTAACCCCTCTCGTGAGTTATGATACAGCCATGGCGAAAGAATTGTTGACCCAACAGGACATTTTGTCAGACTGACAAAAAACATATTTATAGGAACTAAGGCACCGCCTAAACCAGTAAGCATAGCGATTGCCTTCATACACTTCTCCAACTAAATAATACAATGCATTAAATTAATAATAAATCATTCAGTTGCATTGTATAAACATGTATGTTAATTCCTCGTTTATTGTAACGAGTACTAAATAAATCACTTAATCGCCTTTCCGTGGTTGTATAGACTTTCAACAGTGTTGTTTTACGTAGACACTGGTCGGTCGGAGCGCAAGTAAAAAACTACATCAACATCGACCAGTGCCCAAATCAAAACCTACTTGCAACGTTATCGGTAGCGGTTTGGCCAGGGTTTGTTGAATAAAATACAAGCTGAATTGTAAAATGGACTTCATTAAATTCCTTCTTGGCTACGATCACGTCGGACATTTTGGGTCGACGATTTAAAACGCCTCGCATGTCTGAATTTTCCGGCGTGTCCGACGGTTATCGCCATGACTGATGATAGCTGGTACCCAATCAATCGCATGGTATACTAGCGTAGGAAAGCTAGGATATTTATCGGTCATGGTTGATCTATAAACAATAAAACATGAAAAATTACTTGTTTTATTTTATTTTGAAGAAGAGCGGGTATCAGAAGGTTTGGGGTTTTAATTACTCTAATCAACAATGACTAATCGGAGATTCTTTGCGGTTTTGACAGTCGGTCATAATTGTCGAGCCCGTTGTCGGTGAGCTCGATATAGTTGTCACAATGGCTGTTCAGTGTATGTGCGTCCGTGCGTCCCTCCGATTTTTTCCAGGCTGTTTCTTCATCATTCAATGGGTGATTTTGAAATACATTCGCACAAATGTTCCCCGTGTTGAGGCGGCGTGTCGCGCTCAAGACCAGTACCCCTGGCTTGAAGGTCAAGGTCACTCTTGGAGGTCAAAGGTCCAACATGGGCATAATACTGCTTGTCCGGACCATATGTTCTTCATTTGTTGGGTGATTTTGAAATACATCGGCACAAATCCCCATGTTGAGGCGGCGTGGTGCGCCCAAGACCAGTACCCCTAGCTTGAAGGTCAAGGTCACTCAAAGGTCCGAAATGGGCATGATACTGCTTGTCCGGACCATATGTTTTTCATTTGTTGGGTGATTTTTAGCTCACCTGAGTGCTCAAGGTGAGCTTTTGTCATACCAAGATGTCCGTCGTCGTCCAAACTTCACAGTAATTATCCTTAGGTGACCCTCATTAAAAAAAGCTAAAATCGTTCCACGTCGATAAACAAGATGGCCGCCAGAGCTATAAATAGAAAAATCTTTAAACGACTTCTTCTCCTTAACCACTAAGCCGATTTCAATAGAACTGTACAGGAATGATGTTTGGGTGACCCTTTACCTAAATAGCTAAAATCGTTCTGCTCCGCTAAACAAGATGGCCGCCAGAGCTAAAAATAGAAATATCCTTTAAACGACTTCTTCTCCTTAACCGCTTGGCGAATTTTAATAAAACTTTACAGTAGTGATCCATGGGTGACCCTCATTTAAAATAGGTATAATCGTTCCGCTCCAATAAACAAGATGGCCTCCAGAGCTATTAATAGAAAAATCTTTAAATGATTTCTTCTACTTAACCACTCGGCCGATTTCAATAAAACTTTACAGGAATGATCTTTGGGTGACCCTTTACCAAAATAGCTAAAATCGTTCCGCTCCGCTAAACAAGATGGCCGCCAGAGCTAAAAATAGAAATATCCTTCAAACGACTTCTTCTCCTTAACCACTTGACAAATTTTAATAAAACTTTACAGTAATGATCCTTTGGCGACCCTTATTCAAAATAGCTAAAATCGTTCCGCTCCAATATACAAGATGGCCGCCAGAGCTATAAATAGAAAAATCTTTAAACAACTTCTTCTCCTTAACCACTTGGCCGATTTCAATAAAACTTTACAGGAATGATCTTTGGATGACCTGTAACCAAAATAGGTGAAATCGTTCCGGTCTGCTAAACAAGATGTGCTAAACAAGATGGCTACCAGAGCTAAAAATTGAAATTTCCCACATGACTCAGGTGAGCGTTACTGGCCCCTCAGTGGCCTCTTGTTAGATAACTTGGCAAATTTGTTAAACACCATGAGGTGGTGTGCAGTGCGTAAGATACAGGTCTCCAGCTTAAAGGTCAAGGTCACACTCAGCGGTCAAACTTCAAAAATTACCCTTATTAAGTTATAGGCCTTGTACGGGCTGTATCTCACTCATGCATTGACCCAATCTTTTTTATATTTGGCATGAATGTTCGCCTTCATGAGACAGAGGTTCATGACAGACGCCGAGGTTCATATCTCAAGGTCAAGGTTACAGTTGAAGGTCAAATTGAAGCTTGTCCATGTTAGTATGTTGAATGCACCAAAGATGCAGAACTACACTATTTAGAATTGCCGTTTTTGTTAATTGAATTCACCCTTGAGTAAGTATGAACTGTCTTTCTTGGCGATTCATCTTACTATTCCTGCAGCCAAATCACATTTACTGTACGCATGATCTAAAAGATGGCTTTCCTTGTTTAACAAGTACTTTCATTGTGTAGTCAGTTATTTCACAGATAATAGAGTAGATAACTTTAGACCCTCCTGCTTTTTCACTCGGGACTTGGGACCCAACGTTGGTGAGTTACCTAAAGTTAATTGTTTTCATTGCATTTGAGAAAGATGTATAATCTGGAAACAAAACATACACCTAGATTTGTTTTCACCTTCAGAAATCTATAGACATCGAGTATTATGGAAAACAATGATGTTTTTAAAACATTGTCACAGTGACCTTGACCTTTGACCTCAAAATCAATAGGGGTCATCTGATGTTACTGACGAACCTCCGTGTAACATGTGAAATTCTTGGGCAAAGCATTCTTGGGTTATTGAACAGACACCATTTGGTCAAGTGAGGGACACATGCAAAGCAGTTAGCTGAATTAATTAATTCTATGTTATTTCCAAGAAAAGCCGTTATGGGGAGTCTGATAATTATAAAACTAATTAGTATAAAGATTTATCACATGACTTTCCTTGTATCCAGGTTAGTATAGCCAGTATGTATAAAGTTATACGTACCACGTGTAGTATAATATATTGATTTTTTCCAATAAATCAATGAATATTTTGCGTTTTAGTGTCATATGATAAAAAGAATCTATCACTCGTTGTCAATTGATATATTTATATTAAACTCGTTCAGAGGCTCGCTTAATAAAATTTCCAAAACTCGTTTAATATAAATTAATATCAATTGAAAACTCGTGATAGATCCTCTTTACATAATATAAAACTAATAAATTTAAATTTTCAGATGAACTTTGTACTGGTGATGATCTACGTGCTGACGTCACCCACACACTCACTGGGGGCCGAGGAAGCATTTACAGCTCTTTCAATAATTAACATTTTACGCTTTCCAGTTGCATTGTGTCCATTTCTGGTCAACGGAGCCGTCCAGGTAAGTCTAAATCCTTAAGACTGGTATACGATCGCATCTACTCGGGTCTTTCCGTGATGAATCCGGAAGCTATCTCGAACCGTCAAACATTTCCACGATGGTGATGCGGTCACACACATGCGTGAGGTGGTTTACAAGAAAATAGACCAAAACATAACCATCACATGTGTAGGCAATGACGTTCGAAAATGATATAGAAAACATGTTAAGTTAAGGGTAGATTTACGTCCAAGATTTTTAATCACTGCCGCAAGTTCCATTTTTTACCTGTTCACAAAACAGTTCTGACTAAAAACAGTTAAGAACCAAAACAGTGAAAATAACAAAACGGTGATTTCACTGTTATTTTCACTGAAATCTTTTGAAGGCTAAATGTTAACTTTCTTCTGCACACAGGGGTTTGTCTCTACTGGACGTATACAAGAGTTCCTGTGGACTGACGATATTAACCAGGATAATGTTACTAGAGTCAAACAATCAGGTACAAAACAAAAGTATTCCGAATATTATTGGGTACAAAACAAAAGTATTCCGAATACAATAAGGTACAAAACAAAAGTATTCCGAATATTATTGGGTATAAAACAAAAATATTCCGAATATTATCGGGTATAAAACAAAAGTATTCCGAATATTATCGGGTATAAAACAAAAGTATTCCGTTAACAGAGACAAACACTCAGGTATTTGACTGGTTTTCATGGGAGGTAATAGTTAACACACATTCAAGCATAGTGATTCCTTATTGGTTAGTATTGACACACCTTCAAGCATAGTGATACCTCATTGGTTAATATTGACACAACTTCAAGCAAAGTGATACCTCATTGGTTAATATTGACACACCTTCAAGCATAGTGACTCCTCATTGGTTAATATTGACACACCTTCAAGCATAGTGACTCCTCATTGGTTAATATTGACACACCTTCAAGCATAGTGACTCCTCATTGGTTAATATTGACACACCTTCAAGCGTAGTGACTCCTCATAGGTTAATATTGACTCACTTTTCTGCATATTGTTTTCCTTGGAGGTCAGATATTGATCAATATCATATTTTCAGTTATTTACCTAATACAAAAAATCTAAATTTGCTTGTTATGCTTTTCAAAGAATTCTTATTTAGGGTTACGTGGAACATGAGAATTTTGAGACAGGTGTTTCAACATTGTCCAATGAGTAATACTTGTGGCTTTAAGTTCTTTTTTAACTGCCTTGCGTATTGAACTCTCGTTGGTTTCTTTTGACACACCCTTTCGAATAGTGAGCTCCTATTGGTTGATATTGAAACACCCTCCCGCATAGTAAGCTCTCGTTGGTTAAAATAAACACACCCTCCCGTATAGTGAGCTCTCATTGGTTAATATTGACACACCTTCATATTCCTTTCAGAGTATCCAGTCTCAGTTGAAGGAGCTGATTTCTCCTGGAACCTGGAAATAGAAAAACCAGTTTTGTCAAAGTAAGTTTTCTTTACGAAAGATAATCAAAATGCATTACGATACAATACAATATAGCTTTTAGTATACCCCATGCTGCACTATTACAATTAAGAATTAACAATGCCAATTTCAGAATACATATACAATGTACGCTGAAAATCAAACAATCAAATTAATGTAAACAAACGTTTATAAAACGTCGTATTTCGGTATTAACTTAAATATCAAAGACAGAAACGTTTATAAAATGACGTGTTTCAGTATTAACTTGAAGATCAAAGATGGTGAACTTGTAGCTGTTGTAGGAACAGTAGGCAGTGGTAAATCCTCTCTCATATCAGCATTCCTCGGTGAAATGGAACGTCTACGTGGCAAGGTATCTATTAAGGTAAGTCATGTGACACTCCTACTAACATTATCAGCTATTATTGGTTAATATTGACACATCTTCTAACATTATGAGCTCTCATTGGTTTATAACGACACACCTTCCAGTAAAGTGAGCTCCCATTGATAAATATAGACATACCAGATATCAATTAATGAAGTCATGGTTTGTGTCACTACTATAAAATAATGAAAATCATTTTTTTGACTTTCTTTTTTTCACACCTTTTGAAATAAAGAGCTGGCGTTGGTCTTTTTTGACACAGCCTCATATAATGAGTGATCATTGGTCAATATTGTCGTACCTTTTGACTTAGTGATATAATGAGCTCTCGATTGTCAATAGCGACACATCTCATTGGTCAGTAATCAGTCGACTTATTACAGACCTTAAGGTATAGTGAGCTCTCATTGGTCAATAAGTAATCACATTCAGGCATAGTGAACTCTCATTGGTCAGTTATGGCACACCTTCTATGGTTATTTCAGGGCAAGGTGGCGTATGTTCCACAGGAAGCTTGGATACAGAATATGACACTACGAGATAATATTCTTTTCGGGAAGAAGTACCAAATCAAGAAATATAACAAAGTTCTAGAAGCTTGCGCTTTATTGCCTGATTTGAAGATATTGGCTGGTGGTGATATGACAGAAATCGGTGAAAAGGTATACTTTAATACACTCATTGGTCAACATTTACACACCTTCTTAAAACGAGAGTTCTTATTGGGTAATATTGACACACCTTCTGTCATAGAGAGCTCTCATAGGACAATAATGGCACATTTTCTGGCTACTTTTGTAATTTTGTGAATTTGCATTATTTGGTATCAATGTACACTATCAATTGGGATGCTGTTAATTGTGCTTCACTTTCTTTATCGAAATCAGTTTAAAAACATCATGGTCAATATTTTCATACCTTCTGGTATAAATTTGTCTTTTCAGGGAATAAATATCAGTGGAGGCCAGAAACAAAGAGTAAGCTTGGCAAGATCTGTTTATAATAACGCCGATGTTTACTTTCTAGACGACCCTCTTAGTGCTGTTGATTCACACGTTGGTAAACATCTTTTCCAGAAAGTTATTGGAAATAATGGCTTGTTGAGACACAAGGTCAGTGAACGTTTTGACCAGCCCCTGACATTCCAAATAAATATAATTTATTTCTAGCACTGGATTAGAATGTAATTCAATATATACGACCATCTCGAAAAGTTTGGTATTGGGTCATTAAGCACGGTCAAAAATAATGTAATATTACCTATTTCTAGAAAACCATTGTTTAGCAATGCAGAGGTCAAATGTTTTGAATATCTTTAGATCATTCAGATCAGTCAGACTGGGACAGTTTGTATTTCATTTTCTCGTTCATTGGTATCCCAAATAAATATTTACTTACAGACACGTATACTGGTGACTCATGGTGTACATTGGTTGATGAAATATTTACTTACAGACACGTATACTGGTGACTCATGGTGTACATTGGTTGATGAAATATTTACTTACAGACACGTATACTGGTTACTCATGGTGTACATTGGTTAATGAAATATTTACTTACAGACACGTATACTGGTGACTCATGGTGTACATTGGTTGCCAATGGTGGATAGGATTGTTGTCCTTAGTGACGGAATCATCTCGGAATGCGGATCTTATGAAGAGTTAATCAGCCATGACGGAGCTTTCGCGCAATTTCTGAATCATTATTTACAACAAGACGATGATGACGATGATGATCCTGAAAGTAAGATTTTATAATTTTTGCGCAAACATTACGTCATATGAATAAATTATGACGTCATCAACTCTTCACAGATGTGTTTTTGCAGTTTATAAAGTCATTGTCTGCCATATGTTCGAGAGATTGTAGTTCAGTAACACTCATAAGATAATATGTAAGTTATATCTAACAGTACAAGAAATTAAGGATATCTTAAGATAATATGAATGACGATGAAAGTAAGATTTTATTGTTTTGGTGCGAATATTACGTCATATTATTAAATTATGACATCATCAGATCGTCACATTCGATCAAAGTGTATTTTGACGTATGAGACGTTATGTTCTGCCAACTTGTTCAAGAGTTTGTACAATGTTGATGTAGACTCTAGCCATATTTTTTATTGCAAAAACCAACGTTGTTACTCGTAAGATAGTATGAATGTGATATTTAACAGCTATCGGGGATATATTTATGATAATATGAATGGTATATTTAACAGTACAAGAAATGAAGGATACATTAAGATCAAAGATCGATGAAGTTAGATCAGACGGTGCTATGACAACAGATGATGAAAGTCAGAGTGGCAGACGATCGTATGTATACTTTGTCTTATTGATGTAGGTCGATGGCGTCATGTGTTAATCAATGACGTTATTTCTAAAACAGTAGAATCTTTCGTGTACCCGATGATGATGGCATTTGTTTATCGTCTATACTTTAAAAGTGAAAGTGACTGACAAATGTATGTTGAACTTGTCTCCTTGACATAGGTTCATGGCGTCGCTTCTTTATCAATGATTTCATATCAATCATTTGCGTTTCTTCGTTTTTCTTCTTCGTACGTAATACCACAAAACATCCAAGTCAACGAACTCGTGTCAGCATACCATATGCTTTAGTAAGGCACACTTGTATTTTTTTATTGTATTAATCCATACATATTCACCCTATATTAACTCTATCGCATGTATTTAATTGCCAGATAATTGACATTGGTCTGGGTAAATATTCGATGCCTATTTATATTTTTCAGACGACGAAGGTCCACCAAATACAGTATCACCCAATATTCTAACTCTATAACTCACAAGAAAGAATCATTGACGTTACAACCAGAAGAACATAGTCGATTGACGGTAGACGAAGTCTCTGCAGAAGGCGCGGTTAGTTGATAGGTTTTTGTTTTGGCTTTTTAAAAGGTTTTGTTTTCTTGCAGCCCATTTATTTCCCCCGTCATACATGGTAGAAGGTCGGGGAATTATCTAACTTTCCACCTTACAAACGGTTGGCACTTATCCAGTTACTTATGGCAATATGTCATTAACAGGTTGATGAATAAATTGGGCTCTTTTCTAGTATTAGGTGAACTGGTCATAACTTCTGACCATTCATGATTGCGACAAATGTCACATGACCAATATCAACCAATCAGCGTGGTGATAAATGTCACATGACCAATATCAACCAATCATGATGGTGATAAATGTCACATGACCAATATCAACCAATCATGATGGTGATAAATGTCACATGACCAATATCAACCAATCATTATGATGCTAACTATCACATTATGATATGATCAGTTATTTTTCTGTTACAGATTAAGGGAACGGTGTTAGCCACTTACATCAAAGCAATGGGCGTGTCCACTGTTGTCCTCGTCTTCATAGGGATGTGCGTATTTCAAGGTTTAAACGTCTTCTCCAACTTCTGGTTGACATACTGGACAGAAGATGAATTATTGAAGAATATTACATTGTCGGATACTGATGAATATGAAGCCAAATATTTGTATTACCTGTTGATGTACCTTATGATGGGGGTCGTACAAGGTACACAAATTAACTCCCTTGTTTTATTATAACTTTATGTTTATAAAATAACTGTAAGTTGGACAATGTTTACGTTTGAAAATGTTTAAAGGTGTGTCATAATCACTGCTTTCTGGTTGGTTAATATCTAAACATATATCACATGTAAAACTTTCTGATTGGTTAAAAATTAAATGTGTGACACATTTACTACTTTCTGATTGGATAATATCTAAAGGCGAATCCTATTTAAAACTTTCTTATTGGTTTTTGTCTAAAGATGTGTCATATTTTCAGGAATATTTATTTTTATGGCATTCTATTTGGCATTGACACGAATGGTGCGAGCCTCGGGTATACTACATAACTCCATGTTGACCAGTATTCTAAGATCCCCGATGTCATTCTTCGACACAACACCTATAGGACGCATGATGAATAGGTACGAGCTATCTTGTTCTAAATAAATATTTTCAAGTGACCTCAACACGCGCTATCTTGTTCTAAATTAATTTTCAAGTGACCTAAACACGAGCTGTCTCGTTCTATTTTTTAATTTTCAAGTGACCTAAACACGCGCTATCTTGCTCTAAATTAATATTTTCAAGTGACCTAAACACGCGCTATCTTGTTCCTAATTAATATTTTCAAGTGACATAACCACGCTATCTCGTTCTATTTTTGATTTTCCAGTGACCTAAACACGCACTATCTTGCTGTATTTTAAATTTACCGTGACCTAAACACGCGCTATCTTGCTCTTTTTTAGATTTTCCAGTGATATAGACATCATGGATAACAAACTTCCAGAAAGTTTCAGATTATGGAACATAATGGTGTTCTCTACATTAGCTGTTGTTATTGTAGTCAGTGTGACCACGCCTATATTTATAGCCGCCATTGTACCTATTGGAATCCTGTATGCTTTCTTTGTGGTAATATACAGTTCTGTTGTTGTGTTCTTGTAAGACTGACCCCCTCTCCGAAAGGAAGTTATATTACCATGTCTATATGCATAGCAGCAAATGTTCCCATTGGAAAACTTTGTGGCAAAATACTTTTGTTTTGTTTCTTGTTTGACTAGTGTCCCCTATGCAGAAAAGAACAGACCAAAACTTTATTTTTTACCTGGCACGAAACGCCATGATATAAAGTGAATACAAGTTATTATGTGTTTATTGGTTTTGTTTGTCTTGATCACATATTGCTAAAGATCGCTATCACATGGATCTTGACTGATATTTATATTATCTTGTTTTCCAGAAATTCTACCTTCCTACTGCCCGCCAAATGAGACGCACAGAATCAATTAAACGCTCACCAATCTACAATCATTTCAGGTACATTTGCTATTATTTAAACCATTGCAAATTAAGTACAAAACAATTTGAGCATAGGGCTAACCAATCATATTATTTTTGTTACTGACCAATAGTTTTATATGGTGTTATCAAATTGGTTGTATGTAAACTTAAGACAAGTAAGTTCAATCTTGAATACTATTCTTAATCATCTCAAATACCCCATGTTTGATGAAGGTGTGTCAGTATTGACCAATTAGAGCTCGTTGTTATACAAGAAGGTGTGTCCAATTTGACCAATGACAGCTCACTATATATTCTATGTTTCATATTTTAGTGAGACGATAACCGGAGCTGCTGTTATACGTGCGTATCAAAGTGGGGAAAGATTTGTTCAAGAATCAAGAAATAGAGTCGATGAAAATATCAAATTTTATTTTGCATCAAATACCGGAGCAAGGCAAGTAGAGCCAAATGGTATTTTTCTATATATCCAAGAGAACATATGTTATATGTATCTGTTTTTCCTTCGATTTTGTTTTATCATACATGTAGTTTTATGTTTGTTCTATTTCAAGGTGGATAGGTATTCGTCTAGAGTTGCTAGGCAACATAATTGCGTTTTTAGCAACAGTATTTGGCTTAGTATCAGACGATTTAAATGGCGCCCAAGTCGGTTTGTCTATCACATATGCGGTGCAGGTAAGTTATTCAATAGCTCTCTTAGTATATATTGACACACCATCCGGTAAAGTCAGCTCTCATTTGTGTCAACATTGATACATCCTCTGGTAATGTCAGCTCTCATTTGTGTCAACATTGATACATCCTCTGGTAATGTCAGCTCTCATTTGTGTCAACATTGATACATCCTCTGGTAATGTCAGCTCTCATTTGTGTCAACATTGATACATCCTCTGGTAATGTCAGCTCTCATTGGTCATCATTGACACATCCTCTGGTAATGTCAGCTCTCATTGGTCATTATTGACACATCCTCTGGTAATGTCAGCTCTCATTGGTCATCATTGACACACCCTCGGGTAAAGTCAGCTCTCATCAACGAATTCCCGCTAATCTTTCGATTGGGATATTTCCCAATTAATATTACTTATTGAATTGAATGCATATACAATTGATACCCAACGAGTTCGCACATATATTTACACATAAAAAGGAATCATAATTGAAAAGGTGGTGAAACTCATTCGTATAGACGAGTCATTAAATATACTTATTTAAATATATATAATTTATAGTAAACCTCTTGGAAATGTTCGACTTGTTGAGTGCTGCCGTCCATGTCAGATTTTGCGTTAGTTGCAAGACCCTGTCGCTGCTTCGATAGGCGACGAACTGTGTATATTAATGTATATAACAACTGTTATAATGTATGTGATTTACTACTTCAGATAACCATCACATTGAACCTAGTGGTACTTGCCATAAGTGAGATGGAAATGAACATAGTGTCAGCCGAACGTGTTACTGAATATACAACACTACCTTCTGAGGTAAATATAATACATTGAATATACTACACTACCTTCTGAGGTAAATATAATACATTGAATATACTACACTACCTTCTGAGGTAAATATAATACACTGAATATACTACACTACCTTCTGAGGTAAATATAATACATTGAATATACTACATTACCTTCTGAGGTAAATATAATACATTGAATATACTACACTATCTTCTGAGGTAAATATAATACATTGAATATACTACACTACCTTCTGAGGTAAATATAATACACTGAATATACTACACTACCTTCTGAGGTAAATATAATACATTGAAAAACTAAAAATCCAATTAGTTTCGAACTAAAGCATGAACGACAAAGCGTGTTAACTTTTGTTCTTGTGTGTAAGATAGAAAATTACTTATTGAGTATCATACTTTTCATAAATTTTCAATTGTGATTTTATCATAGATTCCAGAAAAAGATAATTCAAGTGCTGATGTTCTGTAGCAGCTGGTATCATGGGATTAATTAACAACTAGCATCTTTATATATTTAAGGCTGGTTGGGTATTAGATGGCAATAGACCACCCTTGGACTGGCCTAGAAGTGGGAAAGTGGAATTCAAAAACTTTATGACAAGATACAGAGAAGGGTTGGATCTTGTATTGAAAGGAATAAATTTCACAATACAAGACGGAGAAAAGGTGAGATTCATCTTCAAACTATAATTCTGTGTATGTGTCTGATGTGCTGTCAGGTCCGTCCACAAAACAAGAATGAAGAGCCTCAACTTGACCCTTAAAATTATTTGCCTTTGTGCTTTGTTTGCGGACAATACCTTTGCACCAAGATAGTTACTGCATGCTTGCACCTTTTAAAGGTCTAGTTTGTTCCTTAGCCTACTGTTCTCCTTGCGATTATTTCAGGTCGGTATAGTGGGAAGGACCGGCGCCGGTAAATCGTCTCTAACTTTGTGCCTGTTTCGATTGGTTGAGGCGGCTGGAGGTTCCATTCTCATTGATGGCGTCGATATTTCCAAGTTAGGTTTACACGATTTGAGAACAAAGTTAACCATACTTCCACAGGTAACAAATACTGGTTTTGTTTCGGACAATACTGACACAGCAGCATAGTCTTATTCACCTTAATTATGTTCTTCTTATTGAAGAAATTAACTAGATTATTTTGTGTGTGTTTTTGCAGTTTGTTATTTCATGAATGATCAATCAAACTAATGGAAGGATGGATTATTCTTTAAATAATACAATGCATCCATGGTAACAAGAACTAACATTTCTATGGTTTCATCAAAAAATGGTTTCCATGGCAACGAAAGTTAACATTTCCGTGGTTTAAAGAAACAACGTTTCTATGGTTGCACAAACCAACTTTCCATGGTTACGGTAAATAACATTTCAATGGTTACATTAATTCTGTTCTATGTATTTCAGGATCCTGTTCTGTTCTCTGGATCATTACGAAGTAATCTGGACCCGTTCCTCAAGTATAACGATGAGAGTATATGGTACGCCCTGGAATGTGCACATTTAAAAGATTTTGTGAACGGTTTGGATGATGGGCTAGATTATGAGTGCGGAGAGGGAGGTCAGAATCTGAGGTAAGTAAAAATCAAACAAAATCAACAAATATCCTCTATTTACAGCATGGGTCAAAGACAGTTAGTATGTATAACTAGTACTCTAAAACCAGGGCTCATGGTGCCCTATCTCAGTCACAAATCAACAAATAGCTTCTATTTACAGCGTTGGCCAGAGACAGCTTGTATGTCTAGCTAGAACTCTCCTACATAAAACCAGGGTATTAATACTGGACGAAGCTACAGCTGCTGTTGACATGGAAACTGATGATCTTATCCAAGGTACGTTTTAAAATCATCTCGGTGTATCGAGTTACGTTATATCGAGTCCTGATTGATATATTTATTGAAAGATGTGAATGTATCATAGGATTAAACCACCATTTGTTGATGCTCATTGTAAAGAGTCGACCTTAAAGAATACATTGAGGAAAGTCCCGAATGTGTTTCATATTAAATGTGTACCTTCAGATCAGATCAGATACACAGCTTTTTTACTTTCTCCACCTACTTTAGAAAAGGGCGTTCGCTAATATGTAAGCCTCATATATTAGACAATTAGAATACAGGGATTTGTTGACTTTGGAATAATTGTAATATAGACGTTGACCTGATTTTCTGTTACAGATACTATAAGGACACAGTTCAACGACTGCACAATTATCACAGTGGCTCATCGGCTCAACACAATAATGGATTATGACAGGTATACTTCGCATTATCGTCTTGCAATACATATTGACCGACACTTTCATAACACGACATTTGATTGGTCGATACATGTAGTATAACATAATTATTCAAGTGTAATGAACTCTCATTGGTTTTTACTGAGACTCATTCTTGTATATTGAGCTTTCATTGGTCAATATTTCAAAATATAGTAAGCTTTGATTGGTCAGTATTAGTTCACTTCCTGTTATCCTGTATAATTTGAAACATTTATTTTAACTGCGTCTTTTCCAGAGTTATGGTTCTTGATGCTGGTCTTGTTAAAGAATTCGATTCACCGAAATCATTACTTCAAGATACACATGGTGTTTTCTACGGAATGGCTAAAAATGCCGGACTTGTTTAACATTTTGTACACTTCCTAACTGTGTGTTGCAATCCTGTAGCCTGAAAATGGTCAATTATAAATGTTTTTTCATGAATAATATGTTAGATTTCTGTAGAGGTCTAAATGTGGTCAATTGTTAATGGTTGTACTGAAAAAAACATTAATATTCGAGGGGATCAATTTCGTGGATTGCGTGGATCATCTCTACCACGAATATTATCAATTTCAATAGTATATGACTATGTCGATAGGATATCCTTTAAATTACGTCACCTTGAAATGGGTTTTTGCACTAAAACCACAAAAGTATGTCCCATTGGAATTAATTGATCTTACACTAGTGCCATGTTTTATGTTCATGTTGCTAAAATATGGTTAATATATTATTGTCCGCACCATATATTATGTTCCTGTTTTTAGAATATGGTTAATATACAATTGTCCGCAAAATATATTATGTTCGTGTTGCTAAAATATGGTTAATATACAGTTATCTATACCATATAATATGTTCATGTTGCTATAATATGGTTAATATACAATTGTCTACACCATATAATATGTTCCTGTTGCTGTAATATGGTTGATATACAATTATCTGCACCATATAATATGTTTGTGTTGCTAAAATATGGTTAATATACAATTGTCTACACCATATATTATGTTTGTGTTGCTAAAATATGGTTAATACACAATTGTCTACACCATATATTATGTTTGTGTTGCTAAAATATGGTTAATACACAATTGTCTACACCATATATTATGTTTGTGTTGCTAAAATATGGTTAATACACAATTGTCTGCAGCACCATATATTATGTTCCTGTTTCTAGAATATGGTTAATATACAATTGTCTACACCATATACTATGTTCGTGTTGGTGGAATATGGTTAATATACAATTGTCTACACCATATAATATGTTCCTGTTTCTAGAATATGGTTAATATAGAATTGTCTGCAGCACCATATATTATGTTCCTGTTTCTAGAATATGGTAAATATAGAATTGTCTGCAGCACCATATATTATGTTCCTGTTTCTAGAATATGGTTAATATACAATTGTCTGCAGCACCATATATTATGTTCCTGTTTCTAGAATATGGTTAAATTAATATACAATTTGCTGCAGCACCATGTATTATATGTAGGCTATCTGAATAAGACCAATTTACAATTGTCAGTTATGTTTATTATACATAATAAAATTACATTGCATGAATAGAATCCGTTTATAAACTCGCTGACTTAGAATGAGCAGATCAAAGTACATAATCGATATTTTGAGAAACAAGAAAAACGTGTCTTAAAATAACTCTTTTTTAGGAAAACCAAGTTGGTTCAACTTCAGTTTGGTCAACATTACATTTTTCAATTTTCATACAAACAGGCTCACAAGAAGCGATTTATGATGCAGATTTCAAATATGTTTCAGTGTCACAATGTGAATATTAGGTAGATCTGCTCATTCTAAGTGAACTTTCGTTATAGTCGGATTATATTCACATGTCACTTGTATACAAACAATGTAATATAAAAGCAAAACATTTGTATTGTCTTAAAACATTTAATCGGATAAATCAGCAATGAAACTCAACCAATATCAACACAATTACAAAATAGATACAGTACCAGTTTTTCATCAAAAATGTCTTCTTACAAGCTTTATTGTACAGTTTTGGAAGGACAAACGACATTATTGTCCGAGGCGATAGCGTTGATAAACATACCCCGAAACTGTAAACTTTCTTTTTGGACACCCTGTACATCAACACAATTTCTTACTACATATCGTACACATAGATAACATATCGTACACATAGATAACATATCGTACACATAGATAACAATTTGATAAAACTATTATATCTACAAGATTACTACATATCGTACACATAGATAACAATTTGATAAAACTATTATATCTACAAAGTTACTACATATCGTACACATAGATAACAATTTGATAAAACTATTATATCTACAAGGTTACTACATATCGTACACATAGATAACAATTTGATAAAACTATTATATCTACAAAGTTACTACATATCGTACACATAGATAACAATTTGATAAAACTATTATATCTACAAGGTTACTACATATCGTACACATAGATAACAATTTGATAAAACTATTATATCTACAAGGTTACTACATATCGTACACATAGATAACAATTTGATAAAACTATTATATCTACAAAGTTACTACATATCGTACACATAGATAACAATTTGATAAAACTATTATATCTACAAGGTTACTACATATCGTACACATAGATAACAATTTGATAAAACTATTATATCTACAAGGTTACTACATATCGTACACATAGATAACAATTTGATAAAACTATTATATCTACAAGGTTACTACATATCGTACACATAGATAACAATTTGATAAAACTATTATATCTACAAGGTTACTACATATTGTACACATAGATAACAATTTGATAAAACTATTATATCTACAAGGTTACTACATATCGTACACATAGATAACAATTTGATAAAACTATTATATCTACAAGGTTACTACATATCGTACACATAGATAACAATTTGATAAAACTATTATATCTACAAGATTACTACATATCGTACACATAGATAACAATTTGATAAAACTATTATATCTACAAGGTTACTACATATCGTACACATAGATAACAATTTGATAAAACTATTATATCTACAAGGTTACTACATATCGTACACATAGATAACAATTTGATAAAACTATTATATCTACAAAGTTACTACATATCGTACACATAGATAACAATTTGATAAAACTATTATATCTACAAGATTACTACATATCGTACACATAGATAACAATTTGATAAAACTATTATATCTACAAGGTAAGTTTATATCGTACACATAGATAACAAGGTGATAAAACTATTATATCTACAAGGTAAGTTCATAAATAATCAGGGTAATTGTCACAACATGACATTGTTAAACACTCAAATGAAATTGTATAATCTTTATAATTACAATAAAACTTCGTTATAACAAGCATCTATATCGCGAGCACCCGGCCTATCTCGAGAAAGTTTTAAAATAGTACCCGTTTGTATTATCAGTACCAGCTGTTTGGTTATTTGGAGTACACTGTTTATCTCGAACATTTCACGCGTCCCTATCACTCATCGAAATAAGGAAGTTTTACTGTATGTAAATATTATCTGACCACATTAAAATCAGACTCTGAGCCTAAGTCTGATTTTAATGTGGTCAATTATAATATATTATTAACGGATTATTTATCCCTCTACATCACCACATACTACACATTATGACATAACACATTATAAATATGATACAAAATAATTTCACTATACATACAGTGATGTAAATATGATTCTAACACTGTCTGTATTTTATTCCATGTAAAAGTTAATATGACTGTGCCGTGATTAATTTCCCGATATATCACAGTTTCACACCCTTCTCCTTTTGGCTGTTGGATTACCTCCCACGTATAATAAGCACTTTTTATGAATGGACTTTATGTCTTGTCATGAGTTATATGACGTTTACTTGGCGTCAACATAAACGTGACTTTGTGCGAACTATTTTTGTAGCGTTCTTTCCTAGTTTATTTAATTATATCCGTATTCTTGCAACTTGTGCTCTTAACTTTTGTTTGTAATGTTTACAACAAAGTAATTCAGCATAAATCCGCTGGCATGTTTGCCGAATTATTGTAAATTACTATGTTAACTTCGATGCCAAACGCTTAAGTGTGGCTGAACCAGAAGCTAGCCGGACGTACGTCGATTCATAGAGATTGTATTTCGTATAAAGTTAGTTTTCGAGTAGCTTCTGTACGGTTTGACACAGCAAGTCTTGCTCCGTCTTTAGATACGGCAAGTGTGTTTGGGAGCACCATGTCTAACTTATGTGAAGACAATACACGCCCAGTAGGAGTTATCTCAGTTAACAATCTTAAACAACTTCGGCCTAGAAACCCAACTCCCCAATCTGACAGATCCAACCCAAACTCCAAAGGTTCACCACAGCCAACAAACACGTTACCATTGACACCAACAGCCACACCATGCGGTTTATGGCCCAGTTGACCCCTAATTGCAACCTGTTCACCGGACTTCACGTCGTACATAAACACAGTATCAGCTTCTGCGTCAGTGAGCACGACTTTATCCTGACCACGTATGTACGTACAGGAGCTAGTGCCTAGTGGATATTTCTTTGATGGAAACGCGATATCAAAGTCTTTCTCTTCACCAGACATTGATAAAATACGTACTGGTGGAGTATGGTCATAGGTACTGACAACAAGGTTATCCTCATCCTTCATACTGATAGAGTGGTATCGAACACTGACCTTACATGTTCTATTCAATGTTATTACATTTGATTTACTCACATGAAGAAAGTCCAGTCTATATTTACCGCCCGTTGTTATAGCAACCTCATCATCCGATACCACAGCTACACATTGAGGATGATGCGGTAATTTGTATGTAGACAACAGCCGCAGATTCTCATCATAAAGCAAACATTTATCATTCTCATTGTCCACCACCACCAGCCTTCCATCAGATAGAAAGTCTAAACCGGTGTAAAGTGGCTCCTTCACACCATCACCGGTCTGCTTTAAATCTATAGAAGCTATCGGCACCAGCTTTGTCTTCTTAGGAACGGTGTATTTCATTTCAAATTCGCCAGGTCTGATTGCGGACAATATATTTGATTTCAATGTATCAAACTGCTTGTCAAAGTCGCACGAAACGTTTAATGTATGCACGTCGGAGCATAAAGAGTCAGTGTTCTTCACTTGTTCTTGTATTGTTTCTGTCATAGCGTGTGATGCTATGCACTGTTGTGATGGTGTTCCATTGGTTGCTATGGTATCAATTGTTTTAAAGGAAGATTCCATAGACTTTATCTTACTTTCACATTCAATTTTACTTTTTTTCCAATCAGCTAAAGTTTTATATTTATACGAGTCCGCGTCTTGTGTTACCTTCACAGCAAATTCATCAAACGTCTTAATAATAGTCTTCCTCATTTCTGCAAGCTTCTTCGGAATTTTCTCGATGTCGGCAGTTAAACATGACTCTGCTTCTGTCAAATTCTCCACAGCTTGGTTGGATGTTGTGGTGGCTGCCTGTAGTTGATTTCTCAGTTTGTCACACTGACCAGCTTTGGCGATATGTTCAATCTCCGGCACATTTCCACATTTTCTGTGACCACCTATGACACATTTACTACACAATAATACTTTATGATCTTTACAATAAAACTCAAACGGTTGGTCATGTTTCCTACACACATCCAGTCCTTTCATATCAAGTTTCTTATCAACATGCAACAATCCTTCAGTAACACTTAACAATGTATGGTCTTTCATAAAAGCAAACGTTGTGTGAGCCTTTGTGCAATAATTGCATTGGAATTCATTACAAGTTGTACAGAACACTTTCGCCGCTCGTCTGTTGTCTTTCTTTAAACATGGCTGACACATTTTTCCCACACGCCCACCTACTTCCGGTCGACTGTCCGACATTCTATCGACGAGGAATAGCTTTAAATACAAATTCAACTTTCTAATCTACCGACGTGTCTGGTTTCAATGAGCACAAAATGAAGACGAACATATTTTTATAACACATGCAACATTAGAACATACAATCCAGTAATGTTTCGTGTACGAATATTTATACACAGTACTCGACGTTAAGTCCAATAATTATACTTCAACTAACGGAGGGTCCAGATAACATCATGTTATCTATTTTGTGCAGGTCGGTGCATATAGCCACGTGTAAACGTTCCAAAGACCAAGATATTGATCTCGGGGAGTTAAACATTTAACATTTATTATCCAAACTCTATTGATAAAAGTTCATAACCTAGATATTAACCTATGTGTTCAAACATAAATACTACATGCGAAATATACCAGGGTCAGTCAAAAATAACTGAAAGTTGCTAATTTAACTTGACATGGGTTAAAATTTGGTTGAACGACTAAACTGCTGAAAACAGCCCTCAATGTATTAGGAGCGTATAGAGTAATATGTTAGACAACTTACTTCATACCCTTCAGTCTCCTCCTCGACCGGTTTTTCTCCCGTTAGTTTTTCTGTTTTCTTATGCGTAGCAACTCTCATACCCCCAACTTTCACTGAAATTGAAGAAAAAGTCAAAATTAAAGTTTTATTAAACCAGTGTTTTGTTTGTTTTGTAGCCACTCTGGAGAATCGAAGAAACCTTCAAGATGTTTATATGTTTTCCCTGTATAAGTCTACGTAAAACTGGTACACCCTGGCAGGGCCACTTTTGACCCCAGGGGCATAATTTTAACAATCTTTGCAGAGGACCACTAGTTGATGCTCAAACCAAATATGAAAGCCTTTGGCCTGGTGGTTACAGACAAGAAGATTTTTAAAGTTAGAAGTTTCAGCACATTTAAAGTTTGACAAGTTCCGAATTTATGAAAATAGACTCATAAGAAGTGCCTTATAATGTAGATATCACATATAATATGCACTAGTCTTAAAGGGCACTTACGACCTTCTCATTCTAAGCCAGGAACACCTGCTATATTGACATAATGCAATTACAATATGAAACAAGGTTTTGGAAAGGCAATACTATAAGAAACAAGAGGGCCATGATGGCCCTATATCGCTCACCTGCTTATAAATGAAGCCCTGCACAATTTAATTTTCACCCAGGGAAATAATTTGAACAATCTTTGTAGAAATCCCATAGATGATACTACAGTCAACTCTCGTCATCCCGAATTTTGCGGTACCGTGGAAATAATTTCGAGGTACGAAAATTTCAGATAGAATTCTGGACATCAAAGTTGCAATATTTTCTGTTTTCTGTTATTTAACACCGCCATATTGTTGTTGTAGAATTCTTGACCGCCACTAATGACGAACCCTGGTATCGGTTGGTACCAGGTGGTTATCGCTTTGACAAATAAGTATCGCACAATCCACCATAGAATATCAATCACAGTAAATCCACCACCGAATACAATTGACTATATACACACTGAAATTATTTCTGAATGCTCAAATTTAGTAAGGGCATCAGGTCACACAGGAGGGGACTGCTTTGCACTTTTGTACAACTTGTATCGCAAGGAATGTAGATTTTGGATCAATCGCCTCACATGAAATTCGATTTTAGCACCACTACCGTCCCGAATTAAATAGCCCGGAATGAGATTTGAAAAGTCCACAACTAGCTTCAACAGTGAGCCACGGCTTGAGATACAGTCATTCAGATCAAGTTCTGCAACACAGGCAGATTGCAATGATGAACATGATAGAAGGAAATGTTCAAGTGTTTCATTTTCTTCCCTACACATAGGACATATGGGGTCAACACTATTCTGGTTGAATCTGGCCCTGTTTATCTGTAACATGTATGTTCCTGTGAGGACTCTCAGCCTTGGGGGTATTCTGGAAACATCACGTGTAGAAGCCACTGTCTGTCTCAATACAGGGTGTAACTTTCCCGGAGTGAAAATACAGTTCATATGCTCCAAGGATGAGTAAAATGAAGCTTGCCTCTCAATGGTATCCTTCCAATAGCGTGTTACAACATGATGCACACCTCGCTTCCATTTCGCTTTAGTGAGAGGGTTGTCCAAAAAGAAGGACACATCTTCAAGGTTGTACTTTGTTAATATTGGTTGAATTTGGATCGCCCAAGATGCACTATTGGAGTTCTTAACAGTGACTTGTCTGGTAAAAACTTGTCTTTCGACACTGTTTACTGACTGATTACAGATGTTATTGAAGAAATTTAAAGTTTTTAGATCAAGTATTGCTTCTATTGGTAAGCTTCCACTCAATATAAAGACACTAGGATCTGCCACATTGTTAGACAGAGATAATATCTGTTTAATGGTTTTCTTATGGAAAAGTTCCACTTTAGCAACAAGCTTCTTTGCAGGCAAAACAATCTCTAGCCCGTATGTCAGGACTGGCAACACGTATAGGTTGTAGATGTTTATTGAAGTCTCAGGGTCAAGGCCGTTGTGACCATGAAGTCCAGCTCCAAGAAGACTATATAAGGCTCGCCTGGCTTTGGAGATATTGTTGTCAACATTCACCACAGCATTCTCCTGTGTGGATGTAGTTCTAAGAACACCAAGATGTGGAGCACTGGATACACTCTGGAGTGGAGCATCACCTAGTGTGAATTCTGGAGACTCTTTACTCTGTGATCTCTGGGTTGGTTTTACGTGTAGCGAGACCGTCTTCGTAGCTTGGAGAAGATATCTTTCTTGACAAGCAAAATCCTGTGACATATTGATGAGAGTTTGTGTGTCTAGTGGACAGTGACTAATAATGCAAACATCATCCGCGCATGCACAGTTGTTACACGAAATCGTACCAATTCTTCCGCCACAATCACTTTTCTCAAACTGGTCCAGGAGGGGATTAACATACAACTTATATAAGTCTGTGGAGAGTATTCCACCCTGACGGACTCCCTGCCTTACTGCGAATGAGGTGCTACAGGAGTTTCCAATTTTGACCACACTTGAAGCTTCAGAGTGCAAGGACTGAATAATAGACCAATGACCGTCTGTAATACCGGCGTGAAAAAGACGTCTAAGCATATGTTCATGTGAGACGACATCAAAAGCGGATTTAGCATCCAAAAGCACGACATGACCTGGACGTTTCTGGTCTGTACACTCACGATAAAATTCTTCAAGGATGTATGAAGCATTTAAAGGTGCAGAACCTCTGGTGAAACCACGTTGAGTTGGATTTTGAGTCGTAACAACACTCTGATGTATACGCTTCTTGATGATAGCTTCAATAACTTTACATAAAACGGGCAAAACAGTAATCCCTCTGTAGTTGCGAACATCCGAGTTTTGTCCCTTGTTTTTAAATACAGGGGAGATCACACCAAGCTTTAAACAAACTGGAACTGTGACACAAATAAAACCTTGGAAGAAACAGATTATTTGCGTGACAAAGGAATTCATTGTTTCATCTAAACACACATTACTTGTTTCCAAAACTAGATGAATTCAAAAATTTACTTCATAATCATCCATATCTAGATAGTGTTGCACTCTGTGAAACTTTCATGCATTTAAAATCAATGGGTATCAAATATTTCGCAAAGATCGTCAAACTAACGGTGTTGGGATCATTGTCTATGTAAAGCAAAACTTTTCATGTATTCGGCGATTTGATCTAGAAAATGACAAAACAGAGATAATCTGGCTTGAATTTAAAAGTAACAAACACAAACCATTAATATTTGGTTACATTTATTAACTTCACCTTCAAATGCTGAATGGAACTTAGATTTAGAACAAACTATTGAGAAATATTCATTGAAAACAAGGAAACCATACTTACTGAAAAGTTATGTTAAGTTACCAATGTTCTAGGGCTCTTTTCAGCTGTTAGGCCGCTCAAGCACCCTTTGACATTTCAACTTCCCCTGGTCATTGGGCTACATATGGAAACCTACACTCGTGTCTCCCTGGTGAGACTATTTCTCTCCTGTGGTGTAGCAGCCAACATCGATATGCGGCGCCCAGGAATAGACACTGCCCTCCCTCACAGGTACCATTTCACACCATGGTGATGTGGAGCTGTGCGTCATGCTCAGAGAAATTAACCAGTGGTCCAGAGGGGTGTCGAACCCGGGACCTCACGACCCCGAAGCGCGCGCCCTACCTCTAGGCCACCGCTCCCCACTGGAGATTACAACTACAAGTATGATCCCGCTACTCAATCTACTAACAACAGTTCATGTAATAAATCAACTTAAAGTGTATAGAGCTATATTGGACGATATTTTTTTAAGGTTTCAAAAACTGAAAAAAAATATGCTTTCATATCCATTAGATCATTTTTCGCTTCAGTTTTAACGAAAACTCTCTCTCTCTCTGTGATTTATTTGACATGCGAAATGTCCATTTTCATGAGAAAGTGTTCTAAAACACACTATGAAATTATAAGAATCGTCTATTATTCGACGAGTGAATCAGAGTACAGGGAACACATCCAAAGTTTTAATTGGCAATTAAGGTAGTCTAGTATCATACTAAAAACGATGCAAGTAATTATTTTGACATTTAATGACTGTTAGAATATAGCTCTATACACTTTAAGACAACTTGTTGACATGCCCACCATAGTAACTAATACTAAATAAACAATAATTGACCCTCTTGATACAAATGTCTCTCAAAATATTTCTGAAATCAATGTTTCAGTCTTATCAATCAAGGATCATTTTCCAGTGTATTTCACACGTAAAGTTTCAATACCTGTGCCAAAATATCCATTGCATCATATGATACAATATCGTAATATGAAGCAGTTTGTTGGAGCAGATTTTCTTAAATCACTTGAGGAACAGCCTTGATCTATCTTGGAGACAAATCATACTCTAGACTTTTGTCAAACATTATTCATTGATACCTTAAATAGGCATGCTCCAATGAAACAAAGGCGTGTTAAACACATTCATCTACCAGATTGTACAATCCCAGACATTTCTATAATGACAAAAGGATACGGCAAAATATTTTAGCGAAACAAAGTTCAAACCCTGATATCAAATTCTAAGAAAACATACTATACTGAAACAATAAACAACAATAAAAAAAGATGCTAAATCAATATGGAAGAATCTCAAGCAGTTATCTGATAAAGTCATAAAACCACTAAACTAATTTTATTCACGTCTTACTGAAGTCCAACAGTACTAGGTCTGTCTGGAGGCCGTTGGTGCAATTTCTAACCAGGTCTTCCACGAGCATCATAAGCTGTGTCTCGCAAGAACGCCGTGCTGTATGTCGTAGAGTACATTGTTACTGTTTAGATAGGAAACAATGTTTGTTGAGACAATGTACTCCATTACTTTGCATAAAATAATAATACACATGTAGTAATAATGAAGACTTTATTTAAAGAGGCAACACAGTTGGGTATCCCCAGTCTTCCCTGTTAGCCTCATATATCATTGAAATGATATACTAGTAAACCATTAACAAAAGCTGAAACATTATATTAAATACATTGATAAACACACAAGAAAGAAACAATATATGGACTTAATACATACCTGAAAGAAAATGTAATAAAGAAGACAATATATACATGCTATATACTGATACAGTTACTGTTGAAATATTTGGAATGGGTCCATGATTAATGTATATCTCCAGTGGTAGAAAAGTTTATTTGACCACCAATTTAAGAACTTGCTTTTAAATATATTCACATTTACAGACCGAGGTGTGCCCGCAAGACTGTAGTAACTACATATAATTATAGACTTACTACAGTCTTATGGGCACCCCTCGAGACGTCCTTACATCATAAGGAAGTTTGTTCCATACTTTTGAACCAGAAAATGCGAATGATTTTCGGCAAAATTCTAGTCTGGGTTTTGGAATTGCTGGTAGTTTTCTCTGAAATGATCTCAATGCTTTGTTTTGTTGATAGTTGTTCCATATACGTTGGGAGAAAGACTTGGTTGTGACATTTTATCACCTGTATTGGCTAATGTTTTTACCCACATGCTACGTCCAGCATACGTTCCGGACGAAATGAAAAAAGGGATAATAATTATGTACCTCCCGGTTTACAACAATGTTTAGCATTAGTCATGGCATCTGCATAATCAGATCTGTAAACAACAGGATTTTTTAAAGTCAAAAATCTCAATAACAGTAATTATTTCACCAATTATCAAACCAATTACATGTTTGTATTTTCGATTTTGACCAATGTTCTTTTTTTAAGATAAGAAAATCACATACTTCTGAACACCATACTTTCTTTCTGCCGTTTTTGTCAAACGCCTTGCGGGGAAGTAGACAATTTTGCGCGTCAACTGCTAAGAATGAATAAAAGAGTATAAGAATAGTTCAAATAAGTATAGAACAGTATAATACAGTGGTAAACGAAAGGTTAAAAGTAGTAAAAAAAGATTTTCAGAGACTGGTTTATGGTGAAGCATGCTCAATGCGACTGACAGCCGCACTGACAGCCGCATTGAAAGATGCTATGGTAGGGAGACTGACTACTGTGTACGGGAGGCTATTCCAGTGGTAAATAGTCCTAGGGAAGAAAGCAAACTTATAGTACCTAGTCAGTAGTAGTGCTTATTAACCTATAAGCTAATGGGTGTGATGATCTTGATGGGCGAGATAGGGGCACTAGGTAACCTTCAATGGGGATAGCTACAAGTTTGTAGGTGATCTTATACCCAGAAGACACACGTGGATTAAACGTTGAATAAACGTTGACAATCGTTGCAACCATTTTCAACGAAAGTACAACCTTACATCAACGAAACAATAAATGGTTTCTACTTCAATGTTAATAAAACGTTGAGTAACCGTTGGTATTTGTCAGAAAGTATCGTTTTAGCTTTAAAACAATGATTATAAAGGATTATATCACCATACTGGATTCTTATCAGATACATGTAAAAGTAAATAGCTCAACAGGAGATTAAAAAATTGTGCACATAAAACATAGACTTAACATCACCATAAATTTGCCAAAAGATTAGATTGATTATTGCAGATCTTAGTGACATATAACATCTTCCTTTAATGGTGAAGCCAGCAAAACTATTAACCAAGTGCTATACAGTATGTTCAACTAAAGATCAGAAAGGCCAAATTATAAATAACAGTTACTATAGAATTTGCCCTTTTGAAAGTTGTGGTTACTTTGTACAAGAACTAGACTCTGCTTGTACAGGGAGTGTTGCTATATGGACAGGAGTTTTATGGTGGTAATTAACTAAATACCAGCAGAGTTCCTGGATCAACATTTAAACTAGGACATTACAACTGACCACAACTGTAGAACAAGTGATTTTATCTACAGTTCTATGAAACAGCCCCAGTGTTAGAATCGACAGAAATGTAAGTAAAACTATACATATTGATTTTATTATTTTATATGCGCTTCATTATGATATATTTTTTATCATATTTTTATGATCCATTGAAGCATATTGCAGAAGGTCGTAACCACAAAATTAATATTTTGAGAAAACAAGAAAAACTGTCAGATAATCACTCTGTTCTTATGGTAATTTTTTTTTCAACTTCAGTTTGGTCAACATGACAACTTCTGATCTTCATGAAAATAGGCTAAACAAAGGCGCATTATAAAGTAGATTTCAAATATACAATAGTCTTAAAAAGTCGTAAGTGGCACTTACGCCCTTCTCATTCTAAGCAAGCGATATATAGTACAGACTGACTCTGTATACAAGCATGGTGGTGCTTTAAGTATCTTTAATAAATTTTAATGATACTTATTTCAATAAATGTACTAGATGTTCACCAGTTATTGTAACGCACATAATTTAAATTGTTATACCAGGATGATCATGAAAGTCAGAACAATAGCTGGATAGAGTACGGTAACAAAGTGATGTTGTGAAATGATCGTACTTGTCCGGACCGGACCGGGTTTTATGTCTTACTAACTTTAGTGAGCATGAGACAATCATGTGGCAAGTAAAGATGAAGTGCGTAATAAGTAACATTGCATATTTGACGTGATGTGTCATGTTTAACAATTATTTCAACTGAAAGATGTATATCGTGTAAGTTTTTATTTTCTGAAATGATAATGAGGCATGCTTTATATGATTTTCAGAATTATATCTTTCATTTTAGGTCTAATTTATGGTACATCATAGACAGAAAACATACTGCCTTTCAAATATATACTGATAATCTAAGTCATTTAGGGTGCTAACCTCGTGAAAAGAGCATTTATCTGATTTCGGTCTCCCTATTAACAGACAAGAACAGACTTCAACTTCAACTTCAATGTTATACTCTCCAACGCCACTAGGGCATTTACTGAAGAGGGTTTAAAACTATGCGCAGTGTAGAGTGCGGAGCGCTTCATAAAAACTATGTAGCATTCGCCAAAAAGTTTAACATGTATTTACACTATACAACCGGCCTGTAGCACTAGGCGCGGTAGACGGGCAGTGGCCTAACTGCCGACTTGAAGGAGTCCAGGCTCGGGGCTGTCACCACTGATGTAGGTAGAGAATTCCAGATTGTTATTGTCCGAGGGAAGAATGAATGTTGGTACGCATTGCGCAGACACTGAGGTGGTATGAAGTTTTGCGAGTTATGTCCCCTAGTTGATAGGATTATGGAGCGGTCTGGTAGGTAGTAAGCTGGTACAGCGACAAGGCCATAAACAACCCTGTAGAGTAGGATTAAGTCGGATGATTGTCTACGCTGTTGTAAAGACTGCCATTTAAGGTCATTGATGATTGTTGTAACGCTGTCTGGTTGGTATGGATTATATGGTTTATTAGCAACGAATCTTGCAGCATTGCGTTGGATTTGTTCGAGTTGTTTTAATTCGGTAGTTTGTTTCTGGGTCGGGTTCCAAATGGGTGATGAATATTCCAATTTTGGTCTTACTAGCGTTTGGTATGCTCGTTCTTTAACTGATTGAGGACATTTATTGAGATTACGTTTCAGAAAACCCAAAGTTTGTGATGCTTTTCCAGTAATATTGTCAATATGGGTGTCATATTTCAGATTGTCATTCAGTTCAACGCCTAGGTAAGCATGATGATCTACAGTTTCCAAAGTTTCACCATTCATTTTGTAATTATAACGTTTCTTATTGGATGTGTTGGAGATGTTCATTATAGCGCACTTTTTCACGTTGAATTCCATCTGCCATGCCTTGCTCCACTCTACAAGTCTATCGAGATCCTGCTGGAGTTTTAACTGATCGGCTGCAGATTTGATAACACGGTATATTACACAGTCATCTGCGAAGAGGCGTACAGTGGATGAGATGTCGTCAGCAATATCGTTTATGTACAGTAAGAATAAGCAGGGACCAAGAACCGTCCCTTGGGCACCCCTGAAGTTACACTGGATGTATCTGATGTGGCGTCCTGAACAACAACTTTCTGCGTCCTACCTGATAAGAAGCTGTTTATCCATTGCTTAGTATCATTGCGAATTCCGTAAAAGTCCAATTTAGATGACAAACGTTGGTGGGAGACCTTGTCAAAGGCCTTGGAAAAGTCCAAAATGGCCATGTCTACTTGTTCACTTTTATTCATGTGTTTCGCTATATCGTCTGTAGTTAAAAGCAACTGAGATTCACAAGAGCGTTTACGTCTAAAGCCGTGTTGGTTTTCACAGAGAATGTTGATTGAGTCCAAATGGTTCATAACACTGGAGACGACGATATGTTCAAGCATTTTAGATGCGACTGAAGTTAGAGACACAGGTCTATAGTTTGCAGGTTTCGAACGATCGCCCTTTTTAAAAATCGGAACAACGTTAGCGGTCTTCCAGTCAGATGGTACGACTCCTGTGTCCAATGAACGTTGAAAAATACACTTAAGAATTTCAGCCACAATTTCACAGTTACGTTTCAAAATAATGATTGGAATCTTATCCGGTCCAGTTGCCTTTTTTTCATTAAGACGTTTGATGCTGTTTATGACACCTTGGAGGGTAATTTGGATTCGCTCCATGGGTTTATGTGGGGATGGTCCTTTATCCGGAATATTAGCAAGGTTCTCTTTGGTGAATACAGATGTGAACTGTTTGTTTAACATTTCAGCCTTTTTCTGAGGTGTATCACCTATGGTACCTTCGTCTTTCAGTGTGCTTATCCCAGCTGAGTCCTGTTTCCTGCTCTTGATATACTTCCAGAAGCTTTTTGAATTTTGATCTGTTTCTGGGTCAAGCATATCATTCAAATATTCATGGTAAGATTTTCGAAGTCTATATTTTACTTCCTTTTTTATTTCATTATAGGCATTACGTAGTGATGTTGATGGTGACACGAGAGGTTTTTGGTTAAAAAAGAGAAAATTGAAGCATGTTGTCTATTGATTGTTTATGCTGATACCCATATGGGCCTAGCTTTGAACTTGAAAGAAATCGGGATTGGCTCGGGGAGATAACTGCTGTTATGATTGTATCGATGGGCGGAGCTTAAAAGTGGGCGTGATATCACCAAACCATTTGCCTCCTTTTTGAAGAGCGTTGTCAGTTTCTGTGGCGTTTCGTGTTTGTTTGTAATTTTTCTCTATTTTAATGTGTCAACAATGGCAGAAGCACGTAGCGCTGTTTCTGAACCACGAGTTGAACGAATCGAAGAAGGACGAAATGCTAAAGACGATTTCTTATTAGGATTGCGGGCCCATGCAATCCGCAGGTTTTTTCGAATAAGGTAAGCCCATGACAAAAACTTATTCGGACATTTCGGAACTGAACATGTTAGGTCGAGTCAATGATATGAAGCTGATTTAATGAAATCTGCTTTAATTTGTGCATTTTTACAACGATATTTTTAATAATTTTAGTTGATGTTTGTTCAAGAAAAAAAATCTACTTGTGGGACGTGGTGAACTCGTTTTAAAGTTTATGTTTACGACCGATTCGTCCTCGAGCTGTTTCGTACCAGACATGCATTTCAGGTTGCATAGTGACTTACTGACTGAGTGTGTCTGATTAGTGGTCATTGTTTATACATCAACATATGTTTGCATTAGAGTCATAAGATATAGACTAAGAGGAAGTTATCGATTAATCAGATTTATTTTTAATCACTAAATCAGTTCTGGAAATTTACATCAGCCTCAGGCCGAAAAGAAAAAATATATCTGTCCCTACCTACATTCAGGCCCCAGCCCTAAAGTTTTTTCACCAAAAGAAAAAAATAATTGTATTTTACAGACCTTATTCCCGAGAATGGGGCCGCATATTATTTACGCTAATTCATGAAAAATTGCATCGACAAGTGGCACGGTGGTCTAGTGGAAAGACGCTAGACTCCTGGTCGAGAGGTCCCGGGTTTGATTCTCGGTCGGGACACTTGGTCATTTCAGAAACGCTTTTTAGAGTTTCCCACTCAACTAGAGATGATCCTGGTTGGTAACCCAGGGGTAGTCTCGCGTGTATCGGTGCTTTACACCGGGCACATTAAAGAACCAAGGAATCTATTTACAACGAGCTAGGATATCGCACCCGGATTCCTTGTATCTCACCTTTGTCTCTAATATTTGTGATAATGCCCCAGAGTGGGCCCTGCAAATTAAATGGAAGAAAGAAAGAAAAGAAAAAAATAGCACCTTTTAACCCATTTAAAGTTGTCAGGCAGTGTATATATCTCACCTACCAACAATTTCAAAAGTAACTCTCTACATGTACAATGTAACCTACACTTAACATGCATGCTGTTTTTTTAAGATCAATTAATCCAGTCATACAGTTGGCACATTAAACCCGTTCTTTAAAACCCAGGTTTTAAGCATGTTTTTCTATATTTTGGGGGTTTCAAGAATTATTTCCGAAAAAATCATATGTAAGACTATAATACCCTATTATTGGGTTAACTGATCTTGAAAGTTTACATGTAGGTTAACATTTAGACCATTTTAAAGTAGATAATTGCCTTTGAAATTTTTGTTAGGTGTGATATACAGTGTTAAAGAGTGTAGGATAAAAGCCCCTACGGACAAAAGCCCCTAAGCTCATTTTTATACGTGCGGACATAAGCCCCTTCACATTTTTTTACACTAGAACATAAGCCCCTACATACTTTTTTACACTAGGACATAAGCCCCTATGTATGTATGTTTGCAACATGAACAACTCAGCCATGTACCAGTGTCTACAAGTTCAATTTTTTAAGTTGTAATTAAACATCAAATGAGACACAACATAATGATAAATAATTATTGTATTTATAGCAAGTTTCTCTGACCAAATGAGTGTTTTGAGGCATGTTACAAACAGATAGTCACTACAATACATGATAGCATTTTAGAGACTAATTATATTTCAATTTACTAATTTTATACCCGAAATTAATGCATATTTGTAACAAATAAACAGCAGATACAATAGAACAGTTTGTACAATAATTATTTCTTATTTAACCATTTAATATTAGAAGAAAACATAGAACAGTACAAACAAAACATGCGTAGGGGCTTATGTCCTAGTGTAAAATTATGCATAGCGGCTTATGTCCTAGTGTACAAAAATGCGTAGGGGCTTATGTCCTCATGTATAAAAATGAGCTTAGGGGCTTATGGTCGTAGGGGCTTATGTCCGTCCCCCAGTGTTAAACACTGTCTGACACCAGGTCCTTCAAAGGTGCTATTCAAGGCACTTCATGATATTTTATGAAATTATTAATGAAAAAAAAATTAAAACCCAAAATTATTTTTATAAATCCTTTAAAACCTCTAATTGCCCTTTAAAACCCCTTAAAGTTAAAACCCTCTAAAACTCAAAAATTTATTTGGGTAGGGTTTTAAACGAAAAAGTGGGTTTTATGCCAACCCTGAATAAAGTATATTTAAGACCCTTGATGCACCAAAGTGATGTATATTAATATATCATGTCACAGTAACAATGTAACTGTAAAGTCATTTAATTTTGATGGTAGAAATTTCGTGGTTTTGTTAAAAAATACGATTTCGATGGGATGTTAATGTGTGGACTTCGCATTTCAGTTAATAAATACAATGGTCAAAATAAATTACTGTTCGATGGAATTTGATTTTGTAGTTGAAGGTGAAGCACAAAATTCACGAAATACCCCCCCCCCCCCCCCCCCCTATGAAAATAATGATTTTACAATAAAGTGTAAAACCTGGGTCATTAAGTGAACACAATAAAGTTATGTCAATATTTATACAGTTTTTATGTATCGCCAAATCGGGTTATCATGAGTACACAGATAACCTGAATACGGATGTGAGGCCTAAAAATATATGTTTGTTTCCTGTAACATGCTTAAAAAAAGATTGGTCGGTAGGTAGGGATTTTTATGCCCCCGTATCGATAGATCAGGAGGCATATAGTGATTCACCTGTCCGTCTGTTCGTCTAGCCTTTCGTCCATCCAGCTTAGTTAACCCAAATTGACCGTTTCTTCTAGCATGAATATGGCTTGCTACACAGCTTTCAAACTTGCATGGATGTTGTATATGACCACTCTCCACACGCCTGTATCACATGACTCCATTTTCACCTTGACCTAATTTTGGACTTAGACTTATTGAAATGGCTTCCACAGGGGCATAAGGGATTTTTGAATGCAGTCTTGTTTTTAACATTCTTTGGTCTCAACAATCAAATTTTGTCACAGATTTTAGTCTGCAGCCCCAATCTCTACCATATAATTAATAGTTAAATGATGAAACACAAATAAATTCATATTTTTTATTGTCTTACAAACAAAAATACCCAACTAATTTGACGAATTTAATATTGGAGATGTCAATAAAAAAGTTTGGATAGGGGTAAATTTGGAGGGTCGATACAAACATAATTTTTCGGCCTTATATGATAATTTGATAATTCACTGTTGATGATAATATGAACACTAATATAATACTTCGTTTCCTGTATTCCGACTAACCATTTACTTAGTACTGCAGTGATATTTTTTTTTACAAATTTCCATGAACGAGTCCTGGGACTCGATAACATGCAAATCAACGAGTCCAAAAATAGAAAGAATGAGTTTTTTCATCAAAGGTTTTACAAGGTCTCTCATGACCAATAACTGGGGCATGTTCCTAAAGGCGTGTCACGCTAAACCAATAACTGGGGTATGTTCCTAAAGGCGTGTCACGCTAAACCAATAACTGGGGTATGTTCCAGAAGACGTGTCACGCTAAACCAATAACTGGGGTATGTTCCTAAAGGCGTGTCACGCTAAACCAATAACTGGGGCATGTTCCTAAAGGCGTGTCTCTCTTGACCAATAACTGGGGCATGTTCCTGAAGGCGTGTGTCTCTTGACCAATAACTGGGGCATGTTCCTGAAGGCGTGTGTCTCTTGACCAATAACTGGGGCATGTTCCTGAAGGCGTGTGTCTCTTGACCAATAACTGGGGCATGTTCCTGAAGGCGTGTGTCTCTTGACCATTAACTGGGGCATGTTCCTGAAGGCGTGTGTCTCTTGACCAATAACTGGGGCATGTTCCTGAAGGCGTGTGTCTCTTGACCAATAACTGGGGCATGTTCCTGAAGGCGTGTGTCTCTTGACCAATAACTGGGGCATGTTCCTGAAGGCGTGTGTCTCTTGACCAATAACTGGGGCATGTTCCTGAAGGCGTGTGTCTCTTGACCAATAACTGGGGCATGTTCCTGAAGGCGTGTGTCTCTTGACCAATAACTGGGGCATGTTCCTGAAGGCGTGTGTCTCTTGACCATTAACTGGGGCATGTTCCTGAAGGCGTGTGTCTCTTGACCAATAACTGGGGCATGTTCCTGAAGGCGTGTGTCTCTTGACCAATAACTGGGGCATGTTCCTGAAGGCGTGTGTCTCTTGACCAATAACTGGGGCATGTTCCTGAAGGCGTGTGTCTCTTGACCAATAACTGGGGCATGTTCCTGAAGGCGTGTGTCTCTTGACCAATAACTGGGGCATGTTCCTGAAGGCGTGTGTCTCTTGACCAATAACTGGGGCATGTTCCAGAAGGCGTGTCTCTCTTGACCAATAACTGGGGCATGTTCCTGAAGGCGTGTCTCTCTTGACCAATAACTGGGGCATGTTCCAGAAGACGTGTCACGCTAAACCAATAACTGGGGCATGTTCCTGAAGGCATTTCACTCTTGACCAATAACTGGGGCATGTTCCTGAAGGCATGTCTCTCTTGACCAATAACTTGGGCATGTTCCTGAAGACGTGTCACGCTAAACCAATAACTGGGGTGTGTTGCAGAAGGTGTGTCACTCTTGACCAATAACTTGGGCGTATTCCTGAAGGCCTGTCTCTCTTGACCAATAACTGGGGCATGTTCCAGAAGGCGTTTCACTCTTGGCCAATAACTTGGGCATGTTCCTGAAGGCATTTCACTCTTGACCAATAACTGGGGCATGTTCCAGAAGGCGTGTCTCTCTTGACCAATAACTGGGGCGTGTTCCTGAAGGCGTGTCACCCTTGACCAATAACAGCAGTGTATTCCTGAAGGCGTGTCTCTCTAGACCAATAACAGCAGTGTACTCCTGAAGGCGTGTCTCTGTAGACCAATAACAGCAGTGTATTCCTGAAGGCGTGTCTCTCTAGACCAATAACAGCAGTGTACTCCTGAAGGCGTGTCTCTGTAGACCAATAACAGCAGTGTATTCCTGAAGGCGTGTCTCTCTTGACCAATAACAGCAGTGTATTCCTGAAGGCGTGTCTCTCTTGACCAATAACAGCAGTGTATTCCTGAAGGCGTGTCTCTCTTGACCAATAACAGCAGTGTATTCCTGAAGGCGTGTCACCCTTGACCAATAACAGCAGTGTATTCCTGAAGGCGTGTCTCTCTAGACCAATAACAGCAGTGTATTCCTGAAGGCGTGTCTCTCTAGACCAATAACAGCAGTGTATTCCTGAAGGCGTGTCTCTGTAGACCAATAACAGCAGTGTACTCCTGAAGGCGTGTCTCTGTAGACCAATAACAGCAGTGTATTCCTGAAGGCATGTCTCTCTTGACCAATAACAGCAGTGTATTCCTGAAGGCGTGTCTCTCTTGACCAATAACAGCAGTGTACTCCTGAAGGCGTGTCTCTGTAGACCAATAACAGCAGTGTATTCCTGAAGGCGTGTCTCTCTTGACCAATAACAGCAGTGTATTCCTGAAGGCGTGTCTCTCTTGACCAATAACAGCAGTGTATTCCTGAAGGCGTGTCACCCTTGACCAATAACAGCAGTGTATTCCTGAAGGCGTGTCTCTCTAGACCAATAACAGCAGTGTATTCCTGAAGGCGTGTCACGCTTGACCAATAACAGCAGTGTATTCCTGAAGGCGTGTCTCGCTTGACCAATAACAGCAGTGTATTCCTGAAGGCGTGTCTCTCTAGACCAATAACAGCAGTGTATTCCTGAAGGCGTGTCTCTCTAGACCAATAACAGCAGTGTATTCCTGAAGGCGTGTCTCTCTAGACTAATAACAGCAGTGTATTCCTGAAGGCGTGTCTCTCTTGACCAATAACAGCAGTGTATTCCTGAAGGCGTGTCTCTCTTGACCAATAACAGCAGTGTATTCCTGAAGGCGTGTCTCTCTTGACCAATAACAGCAGTGTATTCCTGAAGGCGTGTCTCTCTTGACCAATAACAGCAGTGTATTCCTGAAGGCGTGTCTCTCTAGACCAATAACAGCAGTGTATTCCTGAAGGCGTGTCTCTCTAGACCAATAATTACTTAATTATCTTTTATTTCTCTTTCAGAAATTCCATCAAGAATGGGATGTGGCCGACCAACTTGTGGAATCTTGTATTTGTTGTGGGGGCGTTGTCTGTAATACTCATCACTGATTGGTCGATGGCTCAACCAATCATATCATGGCTACATTGGATAGAGAACTGTTTACACATTCCATCGGGTATTTATTTATTGTCATTCAATAATGTACGCAAGTCGCAAGGTTGATAGTGAAACACATTCCTTAACTTGAGGGGATGCAAAACAGAAACCAACTTTTTTACATTTTAAATTTTTTGAACAATTCTGAGAATTGATGAGGGGGATGTAAATTAAAGGGGGCGCTTATACGAGGAAATACCGTATATACGAATCTGGACTTATTCATCTAGAAGAAAAATAATCGCACAAAGCCGGTTTATTATCTTTTAGACCCCTTTTTATCATCGAAATGGAGTTTAGTCGCTTTAAAACTTTTATTGATGGAACAAAAGTTGTAATGACACTAAGTAAATAAAAGAAATAATAATGAATGAGGATAAACATGTACAAGTTGTTGACCTTGAGCTTTATCTGACCTTGAACTTTTGTATGACCTTGGCCTTTTTTGTTTTACATGCAAATTGGTGACCTTTAGCTTGTAGTGACCTTGAGCTATTACAATTTTCTTTTGCAGACTGGCCATTGCTGGTTCGGAGTTTCTTGTCGTCGTTTGTTGCTGGATTTATTTTCTTCATTCTGATCCTGTATATACGACGGTACTGTCTGAGAATACTTCTGTCTTATAGAGGTTGGATGTGTAAGTATGATGTATATATTGCTCGCTTAGAGAAGGTCGTAACTACAACTTACAACCTTATAAGACTCGTACATATTTGAAATCTGCATTACAAAGCGCTTCTTGTGACCATATTTTCATAAAAATCAGAAATTGTAATGTTGACCAATCTGAAGTCCAAAGAGTTGGCTTTTCCATAGGTATGGAGTTTTTCAGACAGTTTTTCTTGTTTTCTTAGAATATTAATTTTTTACTTATACGACCTTCTCATTCTAAGCCAGCATTTTATATATATACACTAGGGATAATCCATAAAAATAACTAGAAAATGCTTAAAACTTGATACAAAAAGCTTTGATAAACATTCAATCACATAAAAATGATTTCAGAATTAATACTTAAATTCTGTAAAGTCATTCATTTTCGTGGGGCATTTAATTTCGTGGATTTGGTTGTTCACCTTCAACCATGAAATTACATCCCATTAAACAATAATTTTGAGCCTTATATTTATTATCTGAAATAATATCCCATCGAAATGTTTTTTTTTTACCAAAACCAAGAAATTTTGTCCCATCAAAATTAAATGATTTTACAGTAGCACCCCCAGCTGATTTCTCAGCATTTGTGTTTTATTTATTCCATTTTGTAGATCTCCTGGAAAGCTCTCTGGAACAGTTTTTCTTTTTTAGGTATCATAATAAATAAAAAAAGTTTTGCCAATTTAAAGTTGGAAAAAAAATGACTGAAATGGTGAAAATTACAGTAACTTGAAGTTGAACTAAGTCATGCCTTCTATTGTTGTTTGTTTTTGTCTTACACAGATGAACAACCTAAAACTCAGGCAGTATCCACGGTGATATGGGGGTTGTTGGTCAAACTAGTCAGCGGAAGCAGCCCCTCACTTTATGGATGTCAACAAAGTCTTCCAAGGTAAGTTTTTGAACACCCCTAAATTCTCTTAACTTCAAATTTAAATAAATGAACACCCCTCAATTCTCATAACTTTAAATTGTATTAAATGATCACCCCTCAATTCTCTTAACTTTAAATTTTATTTATTGAACACCTTCAATTCTTTTAACTTCAAATTTATAAAATGAACACCCCTCAATTCTCTTAACTTCAAATTTTATTAAATGAACACCCCTCAATTCTCTTAAATTTAAATTTTATTAATTGATCACCCCTCAATTCTCTTAACTTTAAATTTTATTAATTGATCACCCCTCAATTCTCTTAACTTTAAATTTTATTAAATGAACACCCCTCAATTCTCTTAAATTTAAATTTTATTAATTGATCACCCCTCAATTCTCTTAACTTTAAATTTTATTAATTGATCACCCCTCAATTCTCTTAACTTTAAATTTTATTTATTGAACACCTTGAATTCTCTTAACTTCAAATTTTATTAAATGAACACCCCTCAATTCTCTTAGCTTTAAATTTAATTTATTGAATACCCCTCAATTCTCTTAGCTTTAAATTTTATTTATTGAACACCCCTCAATTTTCTGAACTTAAAATTGTATTTAATGAACACCCCTCAATTCTCTTAACTTTAAATTATATTTAATGAACACCTCAATTCTCCTACTCTTAACTTTAAATTTTATTATATGACCAATGTTTCATCTTTCACAAACGCCTTTTTGAAGCTTATTGAACACCCCTCAATTCTCTTAATTTTAAATTGTATTTACCGTAATAACGCACACCCCTCAATTATCTTAATTTTAAACAGCTTAAAACAGACCTAAAAATTGGTAACTTAACTTAATCAATTTCTTCTACATTTCAGACAACCCATACCTCCATTGAAACAAACCTTAAAGGCACTTATACAATCCCTAAAACCCCTTTATGGTGAAAAATCTCAGATGATTGAGGACCTTAAAAAAGAAAGCAAAGAATTTCAGCGAACCCTTGGTCCCAAGTTACAGCGAATTCTTCACCTAAAATCCTGGTGGTCCCAGAATTATGTCACAGATTTTTGGTGAGTATGAAAGTGATTTTACTTTGACCTTGTATTGAAATATTTTAGTGTACTTTGACCTTGTATTGAAATATTTTAGTGTACTTTGACCTTGTATTGAAATAATTTAGTGTACTTTGACCTTGTATTGTTATAGTTAAGTGTACTTAAAGCTTGTATTAAAATATTTTAGTGTACTTAGACCTTGTATTGAAATAGTTTAGTGTACTTTGACCTTGTATTGAAATAGTTTAGTGTACTTTGACCTTATATGGAAAAAACAAAAAAAACAAATTGAAATGACAGCTGCTAAGGCAAAAAATACCTTAAGATTTGTTAAAAGAAATGTTCAATGTAATAACCAAAAAATCAAAGAAACAGCCTATAAGACCTATGTTCGCCCACAATTGTAATGCTGTAGTACCATCTGGCACCCTTGGCAAAAAACACTAACTCATGAACTGGAGAGGGTGCAAAGAGCGGCAGCTCGTTATGTATTAAATGATTATTCTCAATATAGTAGTGTCACAATAATGCTAGAATCTCTCAAATGGCCACACTCGAAAATCGCAGAATTTATTCCTCCCTTGTTATGCTCTATAAAATCTCTCACAACCTTGTCAATGTTGACCACAACCATCTCTCTAACACCAGGAAACATTTAATCTACAACATACCACCTTCAAACTCTTAACTACCACAAAAACTCATTTTTCCCTAGAACAATTAGATACTGGAACACCCTGCCTTACAACATCCAGGCCAGTGTGGATCTCCAACACTTTACAGCTGGCCTGGATTTGTACATGTACTAAATGTAAAACTACTGTTTTTACCTTTTATCAAATTATACATAGATACTTTTACCATAAGAATACAAATCATGTATCATGTATATTAACAATTACTTATTTTAAATCTTATATTATTAACCACTGCCCCGACCTCCCAGTCATTTCCAGTAATTGATAGTTGGGAGTATCCCCGTAGATGTATATTGAAATGTCTTAGTGCTCTCTGACCTTAATATATTTGAATGTTTTAGTGTAGTCTAACCTTAATGTTTTAGTTGATTTTGACCATAGAATTAATTTTTTTAGTGTACTCTTACCCTGATATATTTAATAGTTAAATGTTTTAGTGTACTCTGACCTAACTTTATTGTTTTAGTGAAGTCTAACCTTTGTGTTTTATTTGAACAGGGAGAAGTATGTTTCAGTGTGGTCTAACCTTTGTGTTTTATTCATACAGGGAGAAGTATGTTTCAGTGTTGTCTAACCTTTGTGTTTTATTCATACAGGGAGAAGTATGTTTTAGTGTAGTCTAACCTTTGTGTTTTATTCATACAGGGAGAAGTATGTTTTAGTGTAGTCTAATCTTTGTGTTTTATTCATACAGGGAGAAGTATGTTTTAGTGTAGTCTAATCTTTGTGTTTTATTCATACAGGGAGAAGTATGTTTTTGTGTAGTCTAACCTTTGTGTTTTATTCATACAGGGAGAAGTATGTTTTAGTGTAGTCTAGCCTTTGTGTTTTATTCATACAGGGAGAAGTGTGTTTTAGTGTAGTCTAACCTTTGTGTTTTATTCATACAGGGAGAAGTATGTTTTAGTGTAGTCTAACCTTTGTGTTTTATTCATACAGGGAGAAGTATGTTTCAGTGTAGTCTAACCTTTGTGTTTTATTCATACAGGGAGAAGTATGTTTCAGTGTAGTCTAACCTTTGTGTTTTATTCATACAGGGAGAAGTATGTTTTAGTGTAGTCTAACCTTTGTGTTTTATTCATACAGGGAGAAGTATGTTTTAGTGTAGTCTAACCTTTGTGTTTTATTCATACAGGGAGAAGTATGTTTTAGTGTAGTCTAACCTTTGTGTTTTATTCGTACAGGGAAAAGTATGTTTAAGTGTAGTCTTACCTTTGTGTTTTATTCATACAGGGAGAAGTATGTTTCAGTGTTGTCTAACCTTTGTGTTTTATTCGTACAGGGAGAAGTGTGTTTCAGTGTTGTCTAACCTTTGTGTTTTATTCATACAGGGAGAAGTATGTTTAAGTGTAGTCTTACCTTTGTGTTTTATTCATACAGGGAGAAGTATGTTTTAGTGTAGTCTAACCTTTGTGTTTTATTCATACAGGGAGAAGTGTGTTTTAGTGTAGTCTAACCTTTGTGTTTTATTCATACAGGGAGAAGTATGTTTCAGTGTTGTCTAACCTTTGTGTTTTATTCATACAGGGAGAAGTATGTTTTAGTGTAGTCTAACCTTTGTGTTTTATTCATACAGGGAGAAGTATGTTTTAGTGTAGTCTAACCTTTGTGTTTTATTCATACAGGGAGAAGTATGTTATAGTGTTGTCTAACCTTTGTGTTTTATTCATACAGGGAGAAGTATGTTTTAGTGTAGTCTAACCTTTGTGTTTTATTCATACAGGGAGAAGTATGTTTTAGTGTAGTCTAACCTTTGTGTTTTATTCATACAGGGAGAAGTATGTTTCAGTGTAGTCTAACCTTTGTGTTTTATTCATACAGGGAGAAATATGTTTTAGTGTAGTCTAACCTTTGTGTTTTATTCATACAGGGACAAGTATGTTTTAGTGTTGTCTAACCTTTGTGTTTTATTCATACAGAGAGAAGTATGTTTTAGTGTTGTCTAACCTTTGTGTTTTATTCGTACAGGGAGAAGTGTGTTTTAGTGTTGTCTAACCTTTGTGTTTTATTCATACAGGGAGAAGTATGTTTTAGTGTAGTCTAACCTTTGTGTTTTATTCATACAGGGAGAAGTATGTTTTAGTGTAGTCTAATCTTTGTGTTTTATTCATACAGGGAGAAGTATGTTTTAGTGTAGTCTAGCCTTTGTGTTTTATTCATACAGGGAGAAGTATGTTTTAGTGTAGTCTAATCTTTGTGTTTTATTCATACAGGGAGAAGTGTGTTTTAGTGTAGTCTAGTCTTTGTGTTTTATTCATACAGGGAGAAATATGTTTTAGTGTAGTCTAATCTTTGTGTTTTATTCATACAGGGAGAAGTATGTTTTAGTGTAGTCTAACCTTTGTGTTTTATTCATACAGGGAGAAGTATGTTTTAGTGTAGTCTAATCTTTGTGTTTTATTCATACAGGGAGAAATATGTTTTAGTGTAGTCTAATCTTTGTGTTTTATTCATACAGGGAGAAGTATGTTTCAGTGTAGTCTAATCTTTGTGTTTTATTCATATAGGGAGAAGTATGTTTCAGTGTTGTCTAACCTTTGTGTTTTATTCATACAGGGAGAAGTATGTTTCAGTGTTGTCTAATCTTTGTGTTTTATTCGTACAGGGAGAAGTATGTTTTAGTGTAGTCTAATCTTTGTGTTTTATTCATACAGGGAGAAGTATGTTTCAGTGTTGTCTAACCTTTGTGTTTTATTCATACAGGGAGAAGTATGTTTTAGTGTAGTCTAATCTTTGTGTTTTATTCATACAGGGAGAAGTATGTTTCAGTGTAGTCTAATCTTTGTGTTTTATTCATACAGGGAGAAGTATGTTTCAGTGTTGTCTAACCTTTGTGTTTTATTTGAACAGGGAGAAGTATGTTTTAGTGTTGTCTAACCTTTGTGTTTTATTCATACAGGGAGAAGTATGTTTTAGTGTAGTCTAGCCTTTGTGTTTTATTCATACAGGGAGAAGTATGTTTTAGTGTTGTCTAGCCTTTGTGTTTTATTCATACAGGGAGAAGTATGTTTCAGTGTTGTCTAACCTTTGTGTTTTATTCATACAGGGAGAAGTATGTTTTAGTGTAGTCTAATCTTTGTGTTTTATTCATACAGGGAGAAGTATGTTTCAGTGTTGTCTAATCTTTGTGTTTTATTCATACAGGGAGAAGTATGTTTCAGTGTAGTCTAACCTTTGTGTTTTATTCATATAGGGAGAAGTATGTTTTAGTGTAGTCTAGCCTTTGTGTTTTATTCATATAGGGAGAAGTATGTTTTAGTGTAGTCTAACCTTTGTGTTTTATTCATATAGGGAGAAGTATGTTTTAGTGTAGTCTAACCTTTGTGTTTTATTCATACAGGGAGAAGTGTGTTTTAGTGTAGTCTAACCTTTGTGTTTTATTCATACAGGGAGAAGTGTGTTTTAGTGTAGTCTAACCTTCGTGTTTTATTCATACAGGGAGAAGTGTGTTTTAGTGTAGTCTAACCTTCGTGTTTTATTCATACAGGGAGAAGTGTGTTTTAGTGTAGTCTAACCTTTGTGTTTTATTCATACAGGGAGAAGTGTGTTTTAGTGTAGTCTAACCTTTGTGTTTTATTCATACAGGGAGAAGTGTGTTTCAGTGTTGTCTAATCTTTGTGTTTTATTCATGCAGGGAGAAGTATGTTTTAGTGTAGTCTAACCTTTGTGTTTTATTCATACAGGGAGAAGTGTGTTTCAGTGTTGTCTAATCTTTGTGTTTTATTCATGCAGGGAGAAGTATGTTTATTTGATGGGAAGAACACCGTTACCTGTAAACAGTAACTACTACATCTTGGATCAGAGCCACGCCCGGCCTTCTACAGATCAAGTGTGCAGGTACAGTTTAGGGGTTCATTTAGGGATGGGTGTACATTTTAGGGGTTCATCTAGGGGACAATGTACATTTTAGGCATTCATTTAGGGGACAATGTACATTTTAGGGGTTCATCTAGGGGACAATGCACATTTAAGGGGTTCATTTAGGGGACAATGCACATTTTAGGGGTTCATTTAGGGGACAATGTTTATTTTAGGGGTTCATCTAGGGGACAATGTACATTTTAGGGGTCCAATATGGGGGGATGTACATTTTAGGTGTTCATTTAGGGGACAATGTACATTTTAGGGGTTCATTTAGGGGACAACATACATTTTAGGGGTTCCCGAAGGGATCAAATTAGGGGACAATGTTCATTTTAGGGGTTCAGTTTTGGACCAATGTTCATTTTAGGGGTTCCCGAAGAAATCCAATTAGGGGATGATGTACATTTTAGGGGTTCATTTAGGGGACAATGTACATTTTGGGGGTTCCAGTAGAGGTCCAATTAGGGGAAAATGTACATTTTAGGAGTCCAACTAGGTGACAATATACATTTTAGGAGTCCAATTGCATGGGGTCAAAATGTAGCTTATTACAGGATTTGTACAGATCTGGAAAAGTCATGGAAAATCAACTTTTCTGAGGAAATAATGGAAAAATCATGGAATTTGGAAATTTCATATTACAGAACAGCTAATGTAATATACCAGTCTATGATCTATAGGGAACAAGTAGAATACATTGACTGAAACTGACTCTATATATATATATATATATATATATATATTACAGAACAGCAAATGTGATATACCAGTTTATGTTGGTCAAACAGAAGATTGATCGGGAACAAGTTGAACCATTGTTGATACGTAGTACTATACCTGTCTGTATGGGGATGTATGATAGAGCATTCTCCTCAACACGAGTACCTGGGGTAGAAATGGATCAACTAGTGCAGTATAAGTCTGCAGAATCAAAGGTAACGCTTTTTATCTGCCCCTCCCCCCACACCATCTTCTGGTGTGTTCAATTTTCCGGATTAATCTAGAATTTCAGATTTACATATCCTGAAGAAGCCATAATTTCTGACCAAAATAAACAGTTACTTGATGAAAATAGCCCAAAGTTATGGTCAATTGAATCTGTTTTGAAGGAATTTTTAATATAGACTTATTTAAATATGGAAACAATGTGGTTTATAGGCCAGTGTAAGGGTTGACAGTAAAAGAGCGTAATTTTTTTTAAAGAAAACAGCTTCTAATCCTTCATGATTTTCACTGGGCCAGGGGACCAGTGTTGGTGTCGAGCCCTGCAACCAATTGCTTTTACACTGGCAACGGGAATCCAATGCAATATTGAGCTCTCATTGGTCAATATTGACACACCCTCTGCTATATTGAGCTCTCATTGGTCAATATTGACACACCCTCTGCTATATTGAGATCTCATTGGTCAATATTGACACACCCTCTGCTATATTGAGATCTCATTGGTCAATATTGACACACGTTCAGACATAGTGAGCTCTCATTGGTCAATATTGACACACCCTCTGCTATATTGAGATCTCATTGGTTTATATTGACACACCCTCTGCAATATTGAGCTCTCATTGGTCAATATTGACACACCCTCTGCTATATTGAGCTCTCATTGGTCAATATTGACACACCCTCTGCTATATTGAGATCTCATTGGTCAATATTGACACACCCTCTGCTATATTGAGCTCTCATTGGTCAATATTGACACACCCTCTGCTATATTGAGCTCTCATTGGTCAATATTGACACACCCTCTGCTATATTGAGATCTCATTGGTTTATATTGACACACCCTCTGCTATATTGAGCTCTCATTGGTCAATATTGACAAACCCTCTGCGATATTGAGCTCTGATTGGTCAATATTGACAAACCCTCATATTCTTATATTTCAGCATATAATAGTCAACAGGAAAGGTGTAATGTACAAGTTAGATATGTACGACAGTAATCGTAAGTTACTCTCTCCTGTTCGTATACAACAACAACTTCACTGGATCATTCAAGATGCAGACAAACATAAAGGTACGACTTAATGCAAATATTGACACACCTTCTGCGATATCAAGCTCTCATTGGTCAATATTGACACACCTTCTGCTTTATTGAGCTCTCATTGGTTAATATTGACACACCCTCTGCTATATTGAGATCTCATTGGTCAATATTGACACACCTTCTGGTATATCAAGCTCTCATTGGTTAATATTGACACACCCTCTGCTATATTGAGATCTCATTGGTCAATATTGACACACCTTCTGGTATATTGAGCTCTCATTGGTTAATATTGACACACCTTCTGGTATATTGAGTTCTAATTGGTCAATATTGACACACCTTCTGGTATATCAAGCTCTCATTGGTCAATATAGACACACCTTCTGACATAGTGAGCGCTCATTGGTCAATATTGACACACCTTCTGGTATAATAGTGAGTTCTCATTGGTTAATATTGACACACCTTCTGGTATATTGAGTTCTAATTGGTTAATATTGACACACCTTTGCAAACTGCTTCAGAATCATAAATTTGTGAAGTTTGTGAAATTTACATGAAGACAATTCCTTATTTTACAGTTGGTAACAATGGAAAAAAATGGTTGACAAATATTTTATGTTTTCAGATTCGTATTCAGAAGCTGAAAGATCTCTTCCTGCTTTAACTGGCATCCAGCGAGCAGAATGGGCGACGTTACGTAACACCCACTTCAAGGATGGTGTTAATGCAGAATCTTTATCTACCGTCGAAAAAGCGTTATTTCATGTAAGTGTTTTTATGCCCTGTCCATTTGTTTTTTCGTTAGTTTGTTCGTCTGTCAATGTTGAAACCAAGTTATACTGGAGTCGTGCTTAAGGTTGGTTGGTCTGTATTAATTTATCCGCTCTTTGAACCCATTTTTCAGTCAACATTGGTTCGATTACAATGAAACTTGGTATGAATGATCAGTACCAAGTTTAGTTGTGCATAAAGTCGGCAGACGTCTGTCGAATACATTTTTAAGGGGGCGTTATGGCCCTTAGTTGTGTCTATACTATTGTTTAATATAGCTGCTTTACTACGTAGCTATGTATGTATATCATAATTAGTGATTCATTTTGATGTGCGTCCTGCATTCCTGACGCATACATTTTTGTTTGGACGCAAAGGTTAATTAATCCCGAGTCCGCCGGACGCAATAAAAATCAGAGGACGAAAGGGCGAAGTTTCGAAAATTATCAGGTCTTCAAGAAGGAATAAATTTACGTTGACACCGTTTCCAGCCGTTGTATTTATAACCCATTTCATTGGTCGTTTTATGAAGATAAACCAATCGGTAAGCACGTCTTAATTGGATAATCGTACTTTTCAGGTAATAAACAAGTCTAATTTCACTTTTCGGAGGTTAAACAATTATTCCAGTTGTTTTGGTATTTCAGGAAACCTATACTACTCTGGGAACCTGATTTGATAATGACTCCCTATTCTTATTTCAGGTATTATTAGGGGACCAAGTGTATGATGATTATTCATCAAGGGCCAAGTATGTGTTTCTTGCCGATGGGAAATCTCTGTGGTTTGATAAATCATTTACTATGGTCAGTTCTAGCGATGGACGACTAGGTTTACATTGTGAACATTCCTGGGGTGACGCTCCAATCATGGGACATATCTTTGAGTATAATCTCACGAATGAGTAAGTGAAACACACGTAATAATTATATCCCATATTATAATACATTAATTTTCATGAATTCAGTGATAGTGCATTTCCCGTAATGAATACAAGGATCAAATTGTTCACCTCAAACTCAAAATTTAATCCCATTTAATTTAACCCTTGCATTCATTACCGGAAATGCACTTTTGTTTCCATTTACTTAGCTTTATGAATCTTTGTATACAACAAGCTGGAAGTGTGGATGCCTTTTTAGATCATATAACCATCTAAATAACAAAACAAACAGAATATTGAAAAGTGGCAAAATGGAAATAAGGGTTGTTTCTAGGGCTGTAACGGTACGCTCACCTCACGTTATGATACGTACCGTCAATTTTTCTAACGGATCGGTATTTTTCGGTATGATACAATATTCTCTAACTGCAGCTTAAATACTACAATATGAGGCATATCTTAAAACAATTAAAATGAGTGTTGCATAGTAATTATACATAATCAGAGGGCTTTCAGACATTTTCGTTCTCTGTATATTATTTTGCTCATAAAAAAGCTGATACCGAACCGTACCGAAATTTGCAACTCTTGTACCGTGAACCGTGTGGGACTGAAGTCTGCGGTCTTTCGTGTACTGCGGTATACCGTTACAGTCCTAGTTGTTTCAAAACCTTTTTTGTATTATCCTTGACATTTAATGTTGATTTGACACGATGGCTATTTTATTCATTCATGTCTATATGCACTCTATTTGTATGTTTTAATATTATGATTGCCATGTAAATGCTCATTTCTATCTAAAATATTCAAATTGAATGTACTAAAATCATGGGTTATGGTTATATATGCATGATGTAGTTTAGCGCGGAGAATTTGACACGGTCCTGATGTTTATGTATGTGCTTGCCTTGATTTGATCGGTACATAAATATGGTAAAATTCTATGTGAGAACAAATGAAGGAACAATGTTCTACAACACTTGTGATTACAAAAAGTGACGTCACCAGTTTTTCAGCGGGAACTTGTTCTCAGGGCAGGCTAAAAATGAGAAAATTTATACACAATTTGAAGAAAATATTTGCATGTAAGACCTTGTTAAACATTTCTGCCTGCTAGGTTGAAACTTATTGGGAACCCTGGGTATTAAACTATTCAACTAGAAGGTCAGGATCGTGTTGATTTTTCTAGACTATACATACCTCTTAAATATAGTGTAAATATTATTAGGTTGACAGACTGTGTAACCCTTTATTGTTAGTGTTAAGGGGTTTCATGGGACCTTTAAATGCACCATTTGATCCCTAAAATGATGTTAAAATAAAAGGATCGAAAATTGACCCTCAGAATAGTATCTGAAGAAAAAAGATAGTTTCATTAAAATTACAAGTATGAGGGTCTTTAAAAAAATATGTAGACAGTAGACACATTTCTTAACTGGTTTATCTACATCAAGTTTTTTGCCTAGACTAATATGATAAAATCATTTCAGCAAAAATTCAAGTAGACCCCTTCAGTTTTATCCTTAAGTGAAACCCCTAGTTGTGTATCGTTATATACTATTGTATTATATTAATAAATCTTATATTTTCTTACTCACTTCAGAGCTGTCCATGGGTTAATTGCTGAGCCTATTGACTTTAGCAAGTGTGACCTTGAAAATCTGCATGATTCTAAAAATAGCTCAGGTAGTTCTATAGATAGACCAGAAAGGCTTATATGGGAGGTAGAGGCAAGCTTGACGCGATGGGTCGGCGTTGCGTGTAAAACCATATCTCAGGTAAAGTTGTTTAAAGTGTGCTGAGGTTTTTGTGTGTTTTATGTAACAGCCATTTTGATTGAATGGTTTTGATGCACTTTCATAGAATTAGCCAATCAAATGTGTCAGTACAAAAAATATTTATTCACAACGATGTCCCAACCTAACATAACAACATTTCCTCTAACAAAGTATGAATGGTTGGTATAACTTGGCATATTTGACCTGATCTTGACCTTTTTGCATGAATTTATTGCAAGGTTCTTGCTATGAATATATCAATTTCCGCAAGCAAATCGTGCAATATTGGTATTTTAGATTTGCTTTTGTATTACATCTCAAGCATCTTGGTGATATTCACTGACTTTGAAAACTTATAAATATAGATAATATATTGACCAAATTATGTAAAATTATGTGAATTAAAAAGTCAGGATTGAGTCAAATTCACCAAGCTATATGTGCATGTAAGACTTATCTTATGGCAGACTGTGCATGTGGTGAAGGATAGTTTGTTATTAACTCACGCTTGAAGACCAGTCTACAAATAAATGCAGAAATCTGATTGGTTGTTTATAAGATGAGTCTTTATTTCAACCAATGAGATTGCTGCATTATTAGAAATGTCTCCAATCTTTTATAATGATTGATGCATATCTGATGCAATGTTAAAAGTTCATGAATATATTTTGTTTTGTGTATTGTAAACTACACTTTCTTGTTTTACAAAAAGAGGATTTCAACATTTTTTGCTTTAAACATTCATCAGGGATGTCAATTTTCCTGATTCATCCGGAATTCAGCACAACTCAAAGAGCAATGACTCCTGATCAAAATAAAAGTTATTGGATGAAATTATCTTGAGAAATGTGGAAGTTATGGTCAATTTAATCTGTTTTGAAAAGTTTGACCTTGATGTCATGCTCAAATTTTTTCCACACCAATAATGTCAAATGTGCTGATGATGAATGTAGAATGGATTGAAATAATGTGTTGTAGACATCTAAGGAGAATTTAACAAAAAGTGAGATTTTCCCTTTGAGCTTTTCCGTGCGCTGATTTCCCCTTCTTATGGGACCCACGTTAAAAAGAAACACTGAAATGGTAGCATGATATTGTTTTTTTTTCAGGCTATGGATGATATAGATTTGCGTGTTGAAGGATTTTTCAACTATGGTAAAGGATTCATAAAGACATGCAAGGTAAATACCACATACGTTCTAATAAACGCCTAGGAGGCAATGCATGGTTATTACCGTATACCTACAAATGAACGCTCACAATGCCATGCAAGGTAAATATTGTATACCACAGTATAAATGCCCCTGGGGCCATGCAAGGTAATTACCGTTTATCTCCAAATGAGTGCCCCTGGGGCCATGCAAGGTAATTACCGTTTATCTCCAAATGAGTGCCCCTGGGGCTATGCAAGGTAATTACCGTATATCTCCAAATGACCTCCACTGGGGCCATGCAAGGTAATTACCGTTTATCTCCAAATGAGCATCCCTGGGGCTATGCAAGGTAATTACCGTTTATCTCCAAATGAGTGCCCCTGGGGCTATGCAAGGTAATTACCGTTTATCTCCAAATGAGTGCCCCTGGGGCTATGCAAGGTAATTACCGTATATCTCCAAATGAGTGCCCCTGGGGTCATGCAAGGTAATTACCGTATATCTCCAAATGAACTCCACTGGGGCCATGCAAGGTAATTACCGTATATCTCCAAATGAGTGCCCCTGGGGCCATGCAAGGTAATTACCGTATATCTCCAAATGAACTCCACTGGGGCCATGCAAGGTAATTACCGTTTATCTCCAAATGAACTCCACTGGGGCCATGCAAGGTAATTACCGTATATCTCCAAATGAACTCCACTGGGGCCATGCAAGGTAATTACCGTATATCTCCAAATGAGTGCCCCTGGGGCCATGCAAGGTAATTACCGTATATCTCCAAATAAACTCCACTGGGGCCATGCAAGGTTAATACTGATACCTCCAAATGAACTCCACTGGGGCCATGCAAGGTAATTACCATATACCTCCAAATGAGCATCCCGGGACCGTGCGAGGTAAATACCGTTTTCCTCCAAATGAACTACATTCTAATAAGTAAGAAGTTACCCTAGTTTTGCCCTGAGCCCTGAACTGATCCATGTCAATTCAGGTTAGCCCGGATGCTTTCATTGTTTTGCATTGAGCCCAAAAATTATCTATTTCTATTCAGTTTAGCCCTGATGCTTTCATTGTTTTGCCCTGGGCCCTAAATTATCTATTTCTATTCAGGTTAGCCCGGATGCTTTCATTGTTTTGCCCTGAGCCCTAAAATTATCTTTTTCTATTCAGGTTAGCCCGGATGCTTTCATTGTTTTGCCCTGAGTCCTAAAATTATCTATTTCTATTCAGGTTAGCCCGGATGCTTTCATTGTTTTGCCCTGAGTCCTAAAGTTATCTTTTCTTTTCAGGTTAGCCCGGATGCTTACATTCAGATGGCTTTACAGATTACATACTATAAGAATGCCGGGCAACATTGTTTGACATACGAGTCATCTATGACACGTCTCTACTTGATGGGCCGCACAGAGACTGTACGCTCATTGACCAGTGAAGCTTCAGACTTTGTTAAGTATGTGTCATTATTATGAATAGGTTTTAGTATTTTTATGTCCCAATCTTTGAGGTCTAAAAGGAAGATTTGAAAACTAAATATATGGAATCTTTTATCAAAGTCTTTACTTTATTGCTTGCTTTCTTTCTTTCTTGTTTGCTTGCTTATTTTCTTGCTTGCTTATTTAGCAATTCACATGTCTGTCCGTCTGTCTGTTGGCCAGTCAGTGTTTAGACCAATGAAATTTAAGATGTGTCAATGTAAACCACTCAAAATAGTTCTATCATTTGAATTATAATTTGTAGGGCATTTGTTGACAAATCTGTGACTGCTACTGAGAAAATACGATTACTACGTCGAGCTTGTGACCTTCACGCCAAAATGTACAAAGATTGTATGAATGGAATGGGTATAGACAGACATCTGTTTGCTCTTTATGTGGTCAGCAAGGGTCTTGATTATGTGAGTAGGAATATTATCAGGATTTTGTACATTTTATTGCCAAAAGTTACATACTTTTAACCAATTTAATTATAATGAAGGTGTGACTTTCATAACCAATCAAAATGAAGGTGTGTCTTCGATATAACTATCAAAATGAAGGTGTGTCTGTGACAACCAATCAAAATGAAGGTGTGTCTTCGATAAACCAATCAAAATGAAGGTGTGGCTTTGATAAACCAAACAAAATGAAGGTGTGTCTTTGATGAACCAATCAAAATAACCTAGCTTGAAAACTGTTTCAAGTTACGGCAGGATTCAGATTTTCTTGAAGGACGGACTGACAGATTGACGGCAAACCTATATATGAACATCAGTAGGGCCCTAAAAAGCTGAATATCCAAGTTACAAACGTTCAGCTAAATGACCTAGCCTCAATGAAAGAAATGTCATTAATAATTTGTTTCTGTTTCATTGATAGGATTGTCAATTCTTGAAGAAATGTTTGAGTATACCCTGGACTCTATCTACCAGTCAGCAACCTCAGCAACAGTTAGCCATGTCACCCAGTTGTGATATACCTCAATATAGAGATATGGTAAGTTATGGTCTAGTTATCATTCATAATTATCTCCCAGGACTCGACACTAACACTGGGGCCAGTGAATTCTTGAAGCACCATTGAAACCATGAAGGACCAGTAGCTGTTTTTCTTTAAAAATTTAATGTTTTTTTACTGTCGGCCCAGGAGGTGGTTTCGGACCAGTATCCGATCTATTTCATATTTACATGTTTTATAGGTAAGCCCAGGAGGTGGTTTCGGACCGGTATCTGATCTATTTCATATTTACATGTTTTATAGGTAAGCCCAGGAGGTGGTTTCAGACCGGTATCCAATCTATTTCATATTTACATGTTTTATAGGTAAGCCCAGGAGGTGGTTTTGGACCGGTATCAGATGACGGATACGGTGTGTCGTACATGATACCAGGCGACTTCAAGATCTTCTTTCATGTCTCATCCAAGAAATCCACAAAAGGGACCGACTCTTCCGAGTTTATGTCGCAACTTTTCCAAACACTCGACGAAATGAAAGAACTCTTCGAGAAGAAGTCCAGTTAATGACGGTTGTTAGAGTTAGAAACATTAACAATGACTTTTTGTTTAAATTTCACAAATTATTTCGTGGAAATATATTTTTTTTAAATTGTGATTCTAAGTCTTGATTATGATTCAGTTTATTAAACTCACCTCAGATTTTTACAATTATCAAATTAGTTGATTAAAGTTACCTCATAATTTTACAATTTTTGAGTTGTTAATCAAAATTATGTCAAATTATAAGAGCATAGATAATTACCTCACATTTTTACAATAATCTCACATTTTATAGTATAGATATTTTGATTTGAATTATGTCACATGATAATAATACTTGGTGGTGTTCATTTTGTGTGATGTGATGACATTGTGTACATTGCTAGAAGGTCAAATTCTGAAAAATTTCAGATAGTTTTCATCCCACAGAAATATGGTGTGAATGTTTCAATGATGAATAAACATGGTTGCCATGGCACCAATATGAATGATTCTTTCTTTGTCAATTAGAAAAGTTATTAATTACAAATTTTGTTTGGATCAGTGCGCCACTATGAATTACTCGTGGACAAACCATAGGAATTTCTGACCCTTTTTTAACTGTTGTTTGAATGTGTACCATATATTTGTGTGACTTTTTAGTGTGCTTTCAACATGTGATTTATTTATACATGAAACAATACTCATTCCAGACATATGTCTCAAATATAAAGTATTAAAATAACTTGTTAAGTTGCCATAGCAACATCATTATTATTGTCATTGTTATAAACCGGTATAATGTTGTGTATTTTAGTGAGATTTTTATTGAATGTCTAATCTTTTAAACCATGCAGTCAATGTTGTTTCGTAGTATAGAAGTTTTATTTGTAACTAGTTGTGCTCATTTTAAAGATTCAACAGTTGATTATTTGACAAGTTTATTATTTTACATTTTAACAGGCATACTTTTATTCATCAATATTTTGATATAGATAGCAAAATGTAAATACATGTACAAAGAACATAATGAAAACTTTGTACTCTATTACTTGACAGGTATAACATTATACATCCTGAACAATATATTAAACACCTGGCACCTTGTTCAGGAAGAATCAGTTTTCAGAATTATCCTCTAGCTAATTACATACCTTAACTTTATGAATACGGTAAAATCATTTAATTTAAATGGGACAAAATTTCTTGGATTTGATAAAAAAAAAATTTCGATGGGGATTTAGCATTTCAAGGGTCAAATTTATAGTACAAAGTGATTTGATTATTGTGGTTAAAGGTAAACCACGAAATGTAATACCACATGAAAATTAATGATTTTTCAGTATTGCAAAAAGAGATGGGACCTGGTATATACCATATATATATATTACCGTTATTTAATATACAGATCTGTGAAATACCAATGCAATATTGTGTTTTATTGTTACAAGTTCAAGGTTGTATGTGTTTTGGTGAGGCCCCTACTGATCTGGCTGTTGGTAGACCGAAACGGTTTGCGTTCAATAACTCGAGAACGTTTTGCCCTTGGGTCTTCAAACTTTACATGGAGATTGGCCAGCAACAGTAGATGACCCCTATTCATTTTGAGGGCAGTAGGTCAAGGTCTATAGATGACCTTTATACCATTTTAGACAATTTTGCTGTCATTGAGGCATTCGTGTTTTACAAACATTTCTTGTTTTTATTTTTAATTTTTATGATTATTATTATAATTTAATAATTTAATGTTATTTAGTGTACAGTTTTAAATGGCGCTGCATAAAATGTCTATTATTCTATCATGGCGCTCGTATTTGATGCGTTCCATTCAATTTATTCCATGATTGAACAAAATTAGTGTAGAAATTAGAAGCACTTATTAAAAAATTCCAAGATATTTGAATGTTTGAGAAAATAATACTAGCGATATATTTTTTCTATGTGAAATTGTTCAAAATTCCAAGATATTTGAATATTTGGAAAAATCATTATACGGGGTCACTTGTGTTTTATGTATTTGTAGCTTGGATACTTTGACACAATCCTGACCTATATACAAGGTTCTTGCATTGAATATATCAATATGGGTTCTTCAGATTTGTGTTTGAATTTCACATCAAGGGACTTATTGATACTCCCTGCATACAACAAAGTTTATAGACAAGATATCAGCTGTTAAATTGTGCTGATTAAAAGGTCAGAATTGTGTCAAATTCTCCAAGCTATACCTCAAGGTCACTAGTCTTAATTTGATATTTATCCCACCAAGCCTGTTAAAAGGGTATTAAAGGGACTAAACTCCAGTTAGTAAATTGCAAAATTTATCAAAAAGCTCTCTTAGAATCACATTTTTGGTTGACCGACCTAATTCATTTATACACGAATCTGGACTTATTTATCTAGAAGAAAAAGAACTGGATAACATTGGTTTATTACCTTTGTTTATTACCTTTTAAACCCCTAAAATCTATTGCTTGACAAACACAATAAAATATATAATTTAATGTGTTAAAGCGTAGTAGTGTATGAATACGGAGAAAAGCTGTAACAGACAGTAAAACATGTTCCGGATTTTTTTCACTAATAGCTCCTTTAATCGTAGTGCAAGTTGTAAGAATACTTTGTCTACAAAATGTGTTTTTATCATCGAAATGGAGATTAGTCGCTTTAAAGCCTTGGGCACACTCGGCATTATTGAAATGATAATTATATGCTATAATGAGGGGCTCCTGTGTCACATTGACACACTTTTAGTGTCACTTATTTTTAGTTTTCCATCTTGAGAATATTGAAATTATTTTACCATTATGTTAGTGAACAAAACCAACTTTTGTTTTATTTACTGTTATTATTTGTTTTAACCATAATTTTGTGATGAATGAATTGATTGCTATACAAATACAGGTTGGGCATACCACAAACTTTTACAAATGTGAACATTCTATACATACTATTAGTCATGACAATCAATGAGTTACATTTTACAAGTTGTAATATTGTTGACCATATGTTGTGTGTTGTGTTTATATATATGTGTGTAAGTTAAATAATGGTGTGTTAATATTGACCAATAAGAGTTGCATGAATATAGTGATTTGTTACACTGGATAGCAGATTTATTCAACGATTCATTAATACAATAAAACTCGAAGAATGCTGAAATGTGTTTAGTTATCTGTTCCTTGATGATAGTGGCACAGTGGTCGAGTGGATAAGACCCATGACTCCTGATCGAGAGGTCCCTGGTTCGATTCCTGGCCCAGACACTTGGTCATTTCAGAAACGCTATTTAGTGTTTCCAACCCAACTAGAGATGAACTGGTAGGAAACCCAGAGGTAGTCTTGTGTGTATCGGAGCTTTGCACCGGGAACGTTAAAGAACCAAGTAATCTACATATTGGTACTGATCATTCATGCAACATTTTAATGAAATATAAGCAATGGTTACAGAGAAATAGCACATACAGATACATGCAACTATTTAAACGGAAATATAAATTGTTAACAAAGTCTGGCTGGTTTGAAAAATAATGATATAAAATGGTAGATCTACTATAAGAGTGCAATACTGCATTAAATTAAAGCAGCACCTAGGCTAATGCTTTTAAGGGCCACATAAAAACAGCACAAAGGTAAACCTGATTATGGAAATCAGGGTGAAAGTGTGATCTAAAAAAGTCTATCAGAATCTTTCAATCATACACTGTAGATGACCTTGACTTTGTGTCAATGACCTTGACTTTGTGTCAATGACCTTGAAACAGATTATCCTGGTGGCCAGCCAAGCTGTCTACCTCCCATCACATGAATATGTAGATGATACACAGACTGTCCTCCCTGTACACCGTTGTTGATAACCAGTCGATAACCGTTGTCAAGGCCCTGTTCCTTAGCAACCTTCCTAGCAACCACTAACAGGTGCCCTAGAAGCTGAATAAATAAAACAAAATATTAATTGTATAGAAACAAGTAATGAGTATTCTTTCCAAGGCAGAAGCTTGGTCTAGAACAAGAGAATTCTGTTTTTTAAAACCAAATATTACCAATTGAAACAATATCTACAGAATAAAAAATCTTGTTCTACATTCATTTGACAACCTTTCTCAATCATTAAGTCAAAACTGGAACAGCAGAAATTCGCTAACTATGTGTTCTTTTCAACTTGTGTGTAACTGGTATTGATAAATAGTATTTTTATAATTGTATTTATTTGATGTACTTGAAATCAAAGACATGTATAAGTACATAAAATATAATGGTTGGTAATTACAAGTACTGCAGTCAAGGTGTGCCTATGTTAGCCAATCAAAATGAAGGTGTGTCTTTGTTAGCCAATCAAAATGAAGGTGTGTCTTTGTTAGCCACTCATAATGAAGGTGTGGCAATGTTAGCCAATCAAAATGAAGGTGTGTCTTTGTTAGCTAATCAAAATTTAGGTGTGTCTTTGTTAGCCAATCAAAATGAAGTAGTTAGTTACCTGCTCATCGCTATCTTCAGCTTTTTCTATCATCTGTATGGGTTTTCTAGGTATCACTAAGAAATGTGTGGGCGCCTGTGGCCCCTGATCTTTAAAGGCTACACACTGAAAAAGAAAAAATGAGTGCAAACTAGAAATGTGTACATTGACTGTGCATTTGGGTATATAGTGAAAGTAACAAAGGGCCATAACTCAGGAAAAAAATCCCAGTCCATCCACAGGGTGGGGAGCCATCGATGCAACTGACTGGTGCATTATGTTGGCACGTTAAAGAACCAAGGTATCTATTCGAAAAGGGCTAAGGTAATGGACCCCAATTCCTTGTATCTTACCGCTGTCTCTTAATTTACGAAACTGCCCTAGAATGGACTCTGAAAAAATTGGAAGAAGAAGGTTCATTTTCTTAAATTCATTTGGTAAAGTTGGTTTTAATGCAGATTCTAAAAGTAAAAACAAAAAAACAACAATTAAATTGTATCCTTTTTATAAATTTACGCATGTACATGTAGTGTGGAAGTTGATAACACGTTTTCCATCACCAGACCAGATCAAGTTCTCCATAAATATAAAATAATTCTATACGAGTACGAATTTTCTTGGGACGAATGATTCTGTCAGATCGGTAGCTGATCTTTGCACGCGCTAGCATTGTCATGCAACATTTTGTAAATTAATTCATCACAGACCTGTTCATCTTCGTGTAGAAAGTCTACAGGAATTTCTCCTCTCGCTATTTTCCCAAATATTGTATCGCTTTCTGGCTTCGCCGTTTGTGCTTTGGCAATTTCGTCAGCCATGTTTCCTTTTTGAGAAGTCTTATTTTCTAATCCGTGAGAGTCATAAGTGGGCGGAGTCGGATACTAAAAGTTGGTACTCTCCGGTACCAATACTTGCCGGTACCCTGTTGTATAGTGTATTGCGTGGGGTACTAAAGTGAATTCACGGCTGACACCTATTTGAATGGCTAAGTATAATCCAATTAAAGGGTTAGTGTAGAAGTGTTAAGGGATTCAATAATTTATGTTGTGTACAGAATGAACATATACTGTAGGGACAGAACTAATAAACATAAGTGATGATTTTAGCTGGAAAAAACAAACTGAAATGACAACGGCTAAGGCGAAAAATACCTTAAGATTTGTTAAAAGAAATGTTCAATGTAATAACCAAAAAATTAAAGAAACAGCCTATAAGACCTACGTTCGCCCACAATTGGAATACTGTAGTACCATCTGGCACCCTTGGCAAAAAACACTATAACTCATGAACTGGAGAGGGTGCAAAGAGCGGCAGCTCGATATGTATTAAATGATTATTCTCACTATAGTAGTGTCAAAATAATGCTAAAATCTCTCACATGGCCTACACTCAAAAATCGCAGAATTTATTCCTCCCTTGTTATGCTCTATAAAATCTCTCACAACCTTGTCAATGTTGAACACAGCCATCTCTCTAACACCAGGAAACATTTTCAAAGCTACAACATACCACCTTCAAACTCTAACTACCACAAAAACTCATTTTTCCCTAGAACAATTAGATACTGGAACGCCCTGCCTTACGACATCCAGGCCAGTGTGGATTTCCAACACTTTACGGCTGGCCTGTATTCGTACATGTAGACCTTTGTCTCATAATTTCGTGCCTTCTCATGAAAACCGTGCTTAGTTGAATTCATCTCTTGTATTTGTTCTACATAGTCATATTGATAAAATTACCCAAATAAATCATCCAACAAATACCCTTAATCAATTGAGGCCATTATTTTGGACGACACACCATAGCTGTCACCTTGGCGACCAGGAACGATACACCAAAGACCTAAATTGTAATTTAGGTCTTTGGATACACCTAGTAATTATTCCAACTGTTATTTTTCAACTGTTGTTAATTTGTTTTGCATCCCGTTTTCATAAGGCATTATTTTTATTACATAAGGCTTTAATACTCAAACTGAATACGCATTTTGATAAGCACTACTCCAAAGTTATCAAATCTAACTACAAATTTGAAATTTCAACACTTTGGCCCCCAATACAGACCCGTTTTTACAGAGACACGGATTTCATGGGAAACAGTCATCAGGTTTCAGAGCATCGACCTAGACATTAAAAGTTATGATTTTACGAGTTTTCTTGATGATTTTTAAATTTTCTTTTTATTATAACTTAAGTTAACATTTTTTCTTCCAAAAATGGTGCAAACAATTTTAAAACTTGTATGGGCTAGTGCGCATACGTCGCTGAAACTGTTAAGGAGCACGGAGATACGAGACAACAGCATACTAAATGTCATCCAACTGTTTTTGCCTTTTATCAAATTGTGCATAGATACTTTAAGCATAAGAATACAAATCATGTATCATGTATATTAACAATTACTTATTTTGATCTTATATTATTAACCACTGCCCCGACCTCCCAGTCATTATCAGTAATTGATAGTTGGGAATATCCCTGTAGATGTAGATGTAAATTTTAAAGATATAGGCATATTATTTATTCTAAAAAGTCATTATTCACAACTTTATAAAATAGTTCATATGTCCCTATTTCCGTTTCGCATACCCGAAACACACATGTCATTATTTATATTTTATAAATTTTCATCAATAAATTCCCCCAAAATAGTTTTTTTGCTTCAATTCAGTTTTCCTCGAAAATTGGAGCACATTTTCTAATGTTTCTGAGAAAGTTACTTGCTACACCTCCAGCAACAACTGGATACATTAATTTAAGCTTATGTTCCATAGTTTGCTACAGTTTGTAACATATGTTTAAACATTTTTCACTGGGTTTCTGACCGGCGTGTATCGTGTAGGCTTCTTCGCTGTAGACTTCTACGGAGATAGAGGAAACATCAAATTATGTATACAGCCGTTCTTATCAAACATCATATTTGAGCTAACTACGTCTACCAAGTGCCCAGCTTAGTATTTGGAGGAGGAGGAGGAGGAAGAAGAAGAAGTAGGCGACACTATGAACTGTTTTCATTGGAAAAAGGGATACCCTCTCTATAAGTGTAGACAGGAATAGGTTATGAAAAAAATATTTGTGTTTGTGTTTTGCCCTATCATGCCCATTTTATTTGAATAAAGCATAAATCATAAACCAAATGTATGTTTTATTATTCAGTGACACGTTATAGCCACAGGTAACTGTATCTTTGAAAACGAAAAACTTTTAGTTTGGAAAATTCATAGTTTTCTTTTAGTGTCCATTTGTACAGAACTACAAGAGTAGGTCGCAAAGGTGCTCTTAGTTTACAATAAAAAAAAACTGCTTTATGCATACCAATTATCTATAAAAGGCTGTGATTACACAAACAATATACTGGGATAAACGTTAGCATAAAATTAACTTTATATTATAAAAAAACATTGCTAAAACGTTTGCTTTAACTTTCGCTGGTGTAACACGCTGTGATAGTCATTGAATGCACCACAGTGATCGGTTTCGAAACAGAATCTACATTTTAATTAACTGTTTAACTATTAAATCAATTTAGATAATATTTGGCATGCAAGTAGTTTAAGCATTGCTTTATATGAATATAATTTAAAAATAATTCTTATATGATACGTGACCCCCAGTTTTTTGTATTTTCTTAAAGCTGGTAGCTCATTCTTTTCATTGATATATGTCTGCCACCTGGCCACAATTTTTTAACATGTTTCAACCTGGGACTGACTATTGTAACTTTACATTGAGTTATAGAATAAATTTATTTAGTGATTTGTGCGATACATATAGTTTGATGATGTAAAAACTATACTATTTCTCCATGGATAGAATTGACATTGATCAATAACTAGCAGTGACTACTCGAGATTCGTAAAAACTACGAGTTTCGTTAAAGTAATAACGTTATTTGAAATACATGTACTACTTGTTTTCAAATGTATACATATACTCATATAAAACTATCAAATATAACTTTTTAAAAAAGGTATGAGAAAATCAGACAGGGAAGGTAGCACTTAATCTAACCAGCCGAGCACAGAAATCAGAAACACCACAACACAACTACCCTGAGCAATGCCCACACATAAGCAAAAGAAACAATAAAAATCCAAGTCCCTACCGAAAAAAATGTAGGATGACCTGATTTCACAAAGAAATTTAAGCATAGCGGTTATTGC
>OY787677.1:31703073-31737885 GCA_963678985.1 Spisula subtruncata | reverse complement strand
AGTAATAATCATTGTATTATGGCTGCCTGATTTTACCTTAGACAATGCTGTTGGTCTATTTGAAATAAACCTGCTCTGGATAGGAGGCGGGCCATAAAACCGCACTCTATCTGACATAGAGAACATGCTTGGGGTTAGGGTAACCCTAACCCTTAGTAGTGGGTCGTGGGTCGGGTCAGGGGCGAGTCAGGGGGTGGGTCGTGTGTTAGTCGTGGGTTGGTCTTGGGTCAGGGGCGGGGTGGGTCGTGGGTTAGTGGTGAGGTGGTCGTGGGTCAGGGGTGGGTCGTGGGTTGGTCGTTGGTCAGGGGTAGGTCAGGGTTTTGGTAGGGGTAAGTCACGGGTGGGTCAGGTGTAGGTCAAGGGTGGGTCAGGGGTAGGTCGGGTGGGTTAGTCGGGGGTCAGGAGTAGGTCAGGGGTTGGGTAGGGGTAGGTCAGGGGTGGGTCAAGGGTAGGTCGTGGGTGGGTCGTGGGTCAGGGGTGGGTCAGTGGTGGGTCAAGTGGGTTAGTCGTGGGTCAGGGGTATGTCAGAGATGGGTCGTGGGTTAGTAGTGAGTTGGTCGTTAGTCAGGGGTGGGTCAGGGGTAGGTCAAGGGTGGGTCGTGGGATAGTCGTGGGTAAGGTGTAGGTCAGGCGTTCGTCGGGGGTAGGACAGGGATTGGTCGTGGGTTAGTCGTGGGTCGGGGGTAGGTCAGTGATGGGTCGTGGGTTAGTCGTAGGTTGGTCGTTGCTCAGGGGTAGGTCAGGGGTGGGTCCGGGATGGGTCAGTGGTAGGTCAGGGGTGGGACAGGGGCTGGTCAGGTGTAGGTCAGAGATCCGTCGTGGGTTAGTCGTGGGTTGGTCGTTGGTCAGGGGTGGCTCAGGGGTGGGTCAGTGGTGGGTCGTGGGTTAGTCGTGGGTCAGGGGTAGGTCAGGAGTGGGTTGCGGGTTGGTCGTGATATTATATCTCATATGATACATATACCCCTCTGCTAATATAACATTTTTTTTAATTTTAAATTAAATAATAAAGCCAGGATAGACTGCCAAACATATCCCATATATCGCAAAATCACGATCCGTAATGATTTCTTCTAAGTTTTTACTTATCTTCAACATAGTGCCGTAGAGTCAATTGTTAATATTAAATTAAAAAATATATCTTACATGATAGATATACCCCTCAACTAATACCACAAAAAATGCTTTTGGTTTTATATTAAATAATAAAGCCAGGATAGGCTGCCAAATATACCCGGTATATCGCGAATTCACGGCCCGTAATGAATTTTTCTAAGTTTTTTCTTATTTTCAACAAAGTGCTGTAGAGTCATTTGTTAATACTAAATTACAAATTATACCTCATATGATAGCTATTCCCCTCTGCTAACATAACATTGAGCGCTTTTGGTTTTAAATTAAATAATAAAGTCAGGATATACTGCCAAACATAACACGTATATCGCCAAATCACGGCCCGTAATGATTTTTCCTAAGATTTAGCTTACTTTCAACATAGTGCCGTAGAGTCAATTTTTAATATTAAATAAAAATTTATATCTCATATGATAGATATATCCCTGTACTAAACCGACAAAAATGCTTTTAATTTTAAATTAATTAATAAAGCCAAGATACACTGCCAAACATTCCCCATATATCGCCAAATCACAACCCGTAATGAAATTTTCCAAGTTTTGCTTATTTTCAACAAAGTGCCGTGAACTCAATTTTTTATATTTAATTAAAAAATATATGTTATATGATAGATACTGCCCTGGACTAATACAACGAAAAATGTTTTTGATTTTAAATTAAATAATAAAGCCAGGATAGGCTGCCAAACATACCCGGTATACCGCGAATTCACTATTTTACTATACTATATGCAACACACGTCGATTCTTGGACCCTGGTCACCGCGGTGATGCACGGTCTTACCTTTAGGGGATATGTACCTGTAGGGGGATAGTGGGGCTAAAATAAATGCATAGGCCGATCCCTTAGTTTGAACACCTGTGAAAATTATGGCCCTTGTAGAGTGTACAATTGCTTAGAAAATGACTATTTTTTAATAATATATACAACACGCATGCATTATCTGCCCCTGTTCACCGCGTTGACTTGGATTCGAACCTTGACGGTATATGAACCTGTAGGGGGATAGTATGGCTGCAATACATTGAGAGTTTTGTTCTTTAAGTCCAGCCCCCACAAACATTATGGCCCTTGTAACATGCGTATATGCTTAGAAAGTGACTATTTTCACTATAATATATGCAATACGCATCCATTATCGGCCCTTTTTATAAGTATGTCTGATACTGAAATCACTATTTTTATTTTGCTGCGGATTGCTTTTTCAGGTGTATATCTAAAAAAAGTTATCTAATTCCTATATACTATGAATTATTTATCAATAAATCGAAACATATTGACATACCTGTTTATTTGAATTTTTTATCCAATCAGAATATATATAGTCCACTGAATTAAACACAAAAGTCCACTGAATTAAACACAAATTTATAATATCCACACTTTCTAAACTGTTCTCCTTTTTCACAAATTCTTATTTCTTACAATCTTTACAAATGATTCTCAAATTATGTTGAAAAGCACGAAAATGTTGTCGATAGATAGACAATTTATCTGAATATTGCTTTTGTTGGTAGTGCCTTTCAATGCAATTCATTAAATGAGCTTGAAATTTGTCACACGGATAAATATAATTGCATATAGTGCACGGGATAACACACATTTTATAGCGTTTTTCTCGGTATGCGTATATCAATACAATCAGTTAAGTGAACTTGAAATTATTCACACCCGGTATATATAGGTCAGGGGTAGGTCAGGGGTAGGTCAGGGGTAGGTAGGGGTAGGTAGGGGTAGGTCAGGGGTAGGTAGGGGTATGTAGGGGTAGGTAGGGGTGGGTAGGGGTAGGTAGGGGTGGGTAGGGGGTAGGTCAGGGTGGGTAGGGGTAGGTCAGGGGTAGGTCAGGGGTGGGTAGGGGTAGGTCAGGGGTGGGTCAGGGGTAGGTCAGGGGTGGGTAGGGGTAGGTGGGGGTAGGTCTGGGGTAGGTCAGGGGTGGGTAGGGGTAGGTGGGGGTAGGTCTGGGGTAGGTCAGTGGTAGGTCAGGGGTAGGTAGGGGTAGGTAGGGGTGGGTGGGGGTAGGTCAGGGGTAGGTCAGGGGTGGGTAGGGGTAGGTCAGGATTGGGTAGGGGTAGGTCAGGGGTACGTCAGGGATATGTCAGGGATTGGTCGTGGGTTAGTCGTGGGTCAGGGGTAGATCAGGGGAGGGTCAGGGGTAGGTCAGGGGTGGGTCAGGGGTAGGTCAGGGGTGGGTCAGGGTTGGGTCGTGGGTTTGGTTTTCATATCAATATTTTTATAAGTATGTCTGATACTGAAATCACTATTTTCATTTTGCTGAAGATTGCTTTTTTCAGATGTATATCTAAAAAATGTTATCTAATTCCTATATACTTTGAATTAAATCTAAACATATTGACATACCTGTTTATTTGAATTTTTTAATCCAATCACAATATATATAGTCCACTGAATTAAACACAAATTTATAACATGCACACTTCCTAAACTGTTCTCCTTCTTCACAAATTCTGATCTCTTACAATCTTTACAAATAATTTTGAATTTACGTTGAAAAGCACGAAATGTTTTTCTCGGTATGCGTCTATCAATGCAATCAGTTAAATGAACTTGAAATTATTCACTACCGGTATATATAGGTCAGGGGAGGGTCAGGGGTAGGTCAGGGGTACGTCAGGGGTGGGTCAGGGGTGGGTCAGGGGTATGTCAGGGGTACGTCAGGGTGGGTCAGGGGTACGTCAGGATAGGTCAGGGGTGGGTAGGGGTAGGTCATGGGTAGGTCAGGGGTGGGTAGGTAGGGGTAGGTAGAGGTAGGGGGTAGGTCAGGGGTGGGTAGGGGTAGGTCAGTGGTAGGTCAGGGGTTGGTAGGGGTAGGTAGAGGTAGGTAGGGTGTAGGTCAGGGATGGGTAGGGGTAGGTCAGGGGTAGGTCAGGGGTAGGTCAGGGTAGGTCAGGGGTAGGTAGAGGTAGGTAGGGGGTAGGTCAAGGGTGGGTAGGGGTGGGTAAGGGTAGGTCAGGGGTAGGTCAGAGGTGGGTAGGGGTGGGTAGGGGTAGGTCAGTAGTAGGTCAGGGGTGGGTAGGGGTAGGTCAGGGGTTGGTAGGGGTAGGTAGAGGTAGGTAGGGAATAGGTCAGGGGTGGGTAGGGGTAGGTCAGTGGTAGGTCAGGGGTAGGTAGAGGTAGGTCAGTGGTGGGTAGGGGTAGGTATGGGTAGGTAGAGGTAGGTAGGGGGGAGGTCAGGGGTGGGTCTGGGATGGGTAGGGGTGGGTAGGGGTAGTTCAGGGTTGGGTAGGGGTGGGTAGGGGTAGGTCAGGGGTAGGTCAGGGGTAGATTAGGGGTGGGTATGCGTAGGTCAGGGGATGGGTAGGGGTAGGGTTAGGGGTAGGTAGGGGTGTGTCAGTGGTAGGTCAGGGGTTGGTCGTGGGTTGGTCACGGGTAAAGGGTGGGTCAGGGGTTGTTCGTGGGTTGGTCGTGGGTTGGGGGCGGATTGGTCTTGTAGGTGTATTATGTTCGGTCACTTTCGTCCTTAGGTTCAGTGTGGTTAAGTATTGGATCCGATTCTTGGTGTGTTTTAGGGTTCTATGTGGGTAGGAGTTGGCTCTAGGTACCTTTTAGGTTTGGGTGTGGGTGTAGGTTTGGTTTGGGTGTGCCTTCGGTGTGGGTAGGGGTAGGTCTGGACAGCCTTCAGTTGGGTGTATGTAGGGGTCTGGTACAGGTTTGCCTCAGAATAAAGTTTGGGTAGGGGAAACGTATTAAAGCATTGGTATAGACATCCACAGTTGTAAACTATACACTATCAACACTGTTGTTATCATAATAACACAAAACTAGACATGAAAATTGAGTATTTAATATGCATAATTGTTACGTAATGCAAACATATGATTTTCACCCAAAATATGTCAATATAAGCACGGTTCTACATTCCAGAAGGACTATTTTAGTTAAAAAAAAGTGTATTTATTTCCCATATACTATGAATTATTTATAAATGAATCGAAACATAATCACATACTTCATCAGTGCACTAAAGTTATGTCTACTTAGTTCTTCAGTCTCAGCAATTTTAGCCGGAAAGAACTTACAGTCCTATCCTTAAATCCTTTATCCCGACACTTTTTCTGGTACGTTCTGAACTTTTGAACTAAAGAATTCTTTCCACAGTTTGAACACTCTTGTTGAACTTCTTTTAATATTTTCATTTCTTCATCAGTCCATCTGAAATTGCTGTTAGTACACTGGTCAAACGACACGTGTCTACTCTGGACCACTTCACATTGGTCAGCAACGAGACTTGGGGAATCAGTCGTATTCATACCCGATAGCTCTTCCGTATCCCTTTCTTTTCCGGGTCGTTCTGAGAGAGTCTGCTTTGTAGTTGCGTCACCAACTTTCCTTTTCTTCTCGAGGTTAAGAGTATGGGAAATAGACGGGTGCAGTCTACATATATTCGCAGTGTTTACGCTCGCGACACGTGACTTGCATAGTACTTCCATCATTCTCAGCATGACCTGAAATAAATGTGCACTCATTTGCATTTCACATCTAAGTAAGGGTTGAACGTGGGTAGGGATTGGTTGTTGGTATAGTCAGGGATAGGTCAGAGATGGGTAGTGGGTTAGTCGTGGGTTGGTCGTGGGTCAGTGGTAGGTCAGGGGTGAGTCAGTGGTAGGTCAGGGGTGGGTCGTGGGTTAGTCGTGGATTGGTCGTGGGTCAGGGGTGGATCAGAGTTAGGTCAGGGGTGGGTCAGGGGTAGGTCGTGGGTCAGGGGTTAGTCAGGGGTGGGTCAGGGGTAGGTCAAGGGTGGGTCAGGGGTAGGTCAGAGATGGGTAGTGGGTTTGTCGTGGGTCAGGGTTGGGTCGGGGTAGGTCCCGGGTAGATCAGGGGTGGGTCGTGGGTTAGTCGTTGGTCAGGGGTGGGTCAGGGGTAGGTCAGGCGTGGGGTCGTGGGTTAGGGTTGGTCGTTGGTGGGTCAGAGGTAGGTCAGGGGTGGGTCGTGGGTTAGTCTTGGTTTGGTCGTGGGGTCAGGGGTGGGTCAGGGGGTAGGTTAGGGGTGAAACTTGCTTTATACAAATTTATTTTAGTTCGATTGTGTCGAAAGCTTTTAGCTTATAGAAACGCTCTCGAATCCGCTTCCTGGAACCACCCAGTACTAAGCAATGAGTGTAAAGTTTCTTGCTCAAGGAAACAACGGCTAGCCCCTGACGGGGTTCGAACCCACGCGGACAGCAATCCTAAGATCACACTGGTCCAACGCTTCTTTTCTTATTGAGAAATTAAATTTGTACTAATGGCTTATGAAATGCACTTACCTGGGAGATAGGTAGATTTCGTTCAAGTCGGCTTAAATTTAAATAATCCACATATGATCCATTCATTAGCAGTGCCACCCCGGAAATATATGCTAACAAATGCACCTTCTGATCTGTTGACAGCTTCTTTTCGGCTGTTTTCTTCAGCACGGGTGTTATCCATGGAAATACACAGTTGTGGTACTGCGACGTATGGCAAACTTTGTCTTTCTCCAGTTTGCAAAGGACGAGTGTGTATAAAGATTCTGCCTCCCTTTCGCATGTCTCCGTTTCAGTGAAACTGTCCAAAAGGACCCACACACCGTATGTGTAACTCCAATCCATTGATTCGTGTCTAGAACGATCGTAGTTGCAAACAGCGGGGAAATAATCTAATTCAAGCGCGAGAATACCTTTTTCTAAGGTATCTATAAAGGCTTGGTTCTCAAGACTTAAGAGTTTTCGCAAACCCCCGAAAACCATTTCCTTTCTACATTTGTTGAAGCTTCCAAGCTTATTGGATAAGTCCTTTACCGTTATTCCTCCTACGATCTTCTTTCTGGATTGCAATGGTGACCTTTTCAGCATCAAGAGAAAGTCTTCAAAGCCCACAAACACATTTCCAATGTCATAAAGATCATGTAGAAGACAAAGAATTAGTCGCTTTCCTAGGACTTGGGGGATTGCTTCTTTCATGTTGAACAATCCAAATGTACGCTTTATCTTCTTTTGTACCGTAGAATTACTTGTATACACGCACAAAGGAGGTGTAGTAGAGTCATCTACGCAGCATGAATTACTTTCCTCTAAGCACAAGAAACCTCTTCCGTCTGTCAACGATCTCGTCGGATAAGACAAACCAACACCTAGATTAATCGAGTATTGATTCGAAGCATGACACAATGGACTACCCCACAGCAGCTTTTCTACGGCACACTCGTACTGGTAAGCTACCCATACAGCATCATGATCTCCTGTACCCTTGCGCGTGTCAAATATCTCGATCAGCTCATCACAAAGATATAGTCCAACTTTTCTTACACATCGCACGACATTGTCCTCGACGTCAAACGCTACAATCATTGCATTATTTTGTAACAATTTGTATAGATTTTCAATGACAACAAAATCACCTGGGATAATTGTCTCGGGTATTTCCGATAAAACTATAACGAATTCCATTCGACATTCACTTTTGTTCATTTGTTTAAAATTGTTCTGTACTTCGATTATATATTCGCTGGCATTGTTTGTCACTTTTCTCTGACTCTCAGCACTCAAAATCCCGCTTGTAAATATTACAGAAGCTGAAACAGGGTGAACTATTGTTTTTGGGCGTCTGTGAGGTAAGTCAGTATACACCTGAACAAAACGAACATTTCCTGGAAATCGGCATATTTCAAGAAGTTCAGATTTTACATCCAACGACCGATGGTCTAAATTTGATTGAAAATTCAAGCATTCGAACATTGACTGAACGCAAGACAACTGCCCTTTCCGTCCTATAATGTTGTTTATGCCATCTCGGCTCCAAAACATATCCGTGAATGCGTTACTTATAGTGAGGCCAATATGTGTGCATATGTCTAGAACGTAATCTCTATGCCGTATAGGTAAGTCAACATTGGTTCTACATTTCTCGCCAAATCGAAATGTTAGGAGAAGTGGTTCGAACGCAGTTGATAAACTCTTTTCTACAGCTCTCTCTATTGCACGATCAATTGCACATAATATGTGCCGTTGGTCACCAGGCAATACGAACAGGCTTCTTATATGCGTCAAATTGTTTTTAGCTAATGTACGACTTGCTATTCGCTTGCCACATAATTCCTGCAATTCAGTTTGCAATTCTAACCGAACCTGTGTCAGTAGTTCAACAGTTACATTTCTCTGCGATTGAAGTGTCAAATACTCGGACGTGGAACTCTTTGGAACAAAAGCCAGCCACACCTCCCATCCGTTATAATGGGTTAGCTTATAACCTACCGAATTTCGAAGATTTCGCATTCCATTTTCACCATATTTGCGAAGATCCAGATGCTTTTTGACGTTCCCATATAGCGGCCGTATACCCGAGTAGAGTTGTCTTGGGTTAGGTTCAATGAATAAATGGTCAAAGTCCAAAGACAATCCTTCAATTTTTTTCCAGCGAATACTTATACCGTCTACATCAGGGACAATATCTACAGCTTCTAGGTCTTCATTTGAAAGAGCCGTACCTCTTACGCTTACATACTCATCACGTTTAAGAAATTCTCCGACGTTTTCATTCCAGATGCTCAAAAAACAGTTAGAATTCTCAAAACCGTTTTCATACAAACAATCTGTATTGCAGTTGTTACGTACTTCTGAGTTCAAATCACTGTCGGTCTCCATATTCTGAAATAAAAAGAACTTAAATTACTGTTTCAATCAAATGAGATGTGAGTATGATCAAGGTAGGGGTAGGGGTAGGTAGGGGTGGGTAGGGGTAGGTAGGGGTGGGTAGGGGGTAGGTCAGGGTGGGTAGGGGTAGGTCAGGGGTAGGTCAGGGGTGGGTAGGGGTAGGTCAGGGGTGGGTCAGGGGTGGGTAGGGGTAGGTCAGGGGTGGGTAGGGGTAGGTGGGCGTAGGTCAGGGGTAGGTCTGGGGTAGGTCAGTGGTAGGTCAGGGGTAGGTAGGGGGTAGGTAGGGGTGGGTGGGGGTAGGTCAGGGGTAGGTCAGGGGTGGGTAGGGGTGGGTAGGGGTAGGTAGGGGTAGGTAGGGGTGGGTAGGGGGGTAGGTCAGGGTGGGTAGGGGTAGGTCAGGGGTGGGTAGGGGTAGGTGGGCGTAGGTCAGGGGTAGGTCTGGGGTAGGTCAGTGGTAGGTCAGGGGTAGGTAGGGGGTAGGTAGGGGTGGGTGGGGGTAGGTCAGGGGTAGGTCAGGGGTGGGTAGGGGTAGGTAGGGGTGGGTAGGGGGGTAGGTCAGGGTGGGTAGGGGTAGGTCAGGGGTGGGTAGGGGTAGGTCAGGGGTGGGTCAGGGGTGGGTAGGGGTAGGTCAGGGGTGGGTAGGGGTAGGTGGGCGTAGGTCAGGGGTAGGTCTGGGGTAGGTCAGTGGTAGGTCAGGGGTGGGTAGGGGTAGGTAGGGGTGGGTAGGGGGTAGGTCAGGGGTGGGTAGGGGTAGGTCAGGGGTAGGTCAGGGGTGGGTAGGGGTAGGTCAGGGGTGGGTCAGGGGTGGGTAGGGGTAGGTCAGGGGTGGGTAGGGGTAGGTGGGCGTAGGTCAGGGGTAGGTCTGGGGTAGGTCAGTGGTAGGTCAGGGGTAGGTAGGGGGTAGGTAGGGGTGGGTGGGGGTAGGTCAGGGGTAGGTCAGGGGTGGGTAGGGGTAGGTAGGGGTGGGTAGGGGGGTAGGTCAGGGTGGGTAGGGGTAGGTCAGGGGTGGGTAGGGGTAGGTCAGGGGTGGGTCAGGGGTGGGTAGGGGTAGGTCAGGGGTGGGTAGGGGTAGGTGGGCGTAGGTCAGGGGTAGGTCTGGGGTAGGTCAGTGGTAGGTCAGGGGTGGGTAGGGGTAGGTAGGGGTGGGTAGGGGGTAGGTCAGGGGTGGGTAGGGGTAGGTCAGGGGTAGGTCAGGGGTGGGTAGGGGTAGGTCAGGGGTGGGTCAGGGGTGGGTAGGGGTAGGTCAGGGGTGGGTAGGGGTAGGTGGGCGTAGGTCAGGGGTAGGTCTGGGGTAGGTCAGTGGTAGGTCAGGGGTAGGTAGGGGTAGGTAGGGGTGGGTGGGGGTAGGTCAGGGGTAGGTCAGGGGTGGGTAGGGGTAGGTCAGGATTGGGTCAGGGGTAGGTCAGGGGTACGTCAGGGATATGTCAGGGATTGGTCGTGGGTTAGTCGTGGGTCAGGGGTAGATCAGGGGAGGGTCAGGGGTAGGTCAGGGGTGGGTCAGGGGTAGGTCAGGGGTGGGTCAGGGTTGGGTCGTGGGTTTGGTTTTCATATCAATATTTTTATAAGTATGTCTGATACTGAAATCACTATTTTCATTTTGCTGAAGATTGCTTTTTTCAGATGTATATCTAAAAAATGTTATCTAATTCCTATATACTTTGAATTAAATCTAAACATATTGACATACCTGTTTATTTGAATTTTTTAATCCAATCACAATATATATAGTCCACTGAATTAAACACAAATTTATAACATGCACACTTCCTAAACTGTTCTCCTTCTTCACAAATTCTGATCTCTTACAATCTTTACAAATAATTTCTCTCAGTTCGAAGGCTGGCTACTTGTGTAGGACTGGTTATCTGATGACTGAGAAGATACCTCAAACGGATCGTTTATCAAAGTATATAACCAGTATCTGATGCCTTGATCCATCAGATACTGCACTGCTTGCTCAAGCTCTTCCTGTATAAAGAAGCTGAAACCCAAAAGCAGCGCGACAGACTCGGTAGAAACCTGCATCTCCCCGGTCGTCACATAACCGTCCAACACCTCAAAGTCACCATCTCCGACGAGCAAAATGCCTACTGGCGCTTCCATTGTCAGTCTAGCAATGAAGGAAAACGGTAACCCAAGTAGGCGGTACACATTGTCCTAACCCAATCAGGAATTTTTTTGTTCGGCACGTACTTGCAACGTCATATGAGAAGCCTTTGTAAGCATTAACCGTAGGTTAGTCGTGGGTTAGTCGTGGGTCAGGAGTAGGTCAGGGGTTGGTTAGGGGTAGGTCAGGGGTGGGTCAGGGGTAGGTAACGGGTGAGTCGTGGTTTAGTCGTGGGTGGGTCGTGGGTGAGGGATAGGTCAGGGGTAGGTTAGGGGTATTATTTATTTGTTGGGTTTAACGTCGCACCGACACATTATAGGTCATATGGCGACTTAGGTCAGGGGTAGGTCAGGGGTAGGTCAGGTGTGGGTCAGATGTAGGTCAGGGGTGGGTCAGGGGTGAGTCTTGGGTTAGTCGGGGGTTGGTCGTGGGTCAGGGGTGGGTAAGGAGTGGGTCAGGGTTAGGTCAGGGTAGGTCAGGGTTGGGTTGTGGGTTAGTCTCGGTATTGACCCGATCAATTTTAGACAATCCATTTACCGTTACAGCCAGTTCACCTCCGACTCATACACGCAAGACTATTTAGATCCTGTTAGCTGTACTTCACCTCAACCACGCAACACAGGTTCGATCCTGCTAGCTCGGCCTGATGGCTTGGCCGGATTCGATCCATTTCACACATTCGGGTTACCGTTACATCCACTTCGGCTACATCTCAACCACGCAGCACGGGTTCGATCCTGCTTGCTCGGCCCGACCCGACCGGATCGGCTTCACATCAACTATGCAACACAGATTCGATCCTGCTGGCTCGGCCCAGGGTTATGTTCTACAAAGGCATGCCTTGTTCTACAAAGGCTACTGGGTTTCGAACTTGAAATCTTCTTTGCCAGACTCAGAGTTACTGAGTTGGCGAACGTTAATATATGTCTTCCCGTTAGCCATCAGTTAAACATTTCCGCTTCTTATGGAAATGTTTAAAAGATGTTGCCACCCTTGCACCACGGTGAGGTCGGTAGACAAGCAAGGGGCGGGATCAGCTGATTGCCGACCCCAATAATCACAGGCTCAACCAATCACACGAGCAATCAATTAAATAGAACATAAAAGGAAACACGGAGAAACATATATACATAAACAGACACTATGGGTCCTTATTCCCTGAGCACCACAAACTGAGAACCCCTGTTGTTAAGGAAAGCAACAGTGGCGTTCAGTTCGGGGATCCTCCAAAACAAGTACCCGTAGTAGAAGCCGAACGAGTCTACGATAAGCACCTCCATGTTCCTTAGAGACACAAAGGCCTGAAGATGCCCAAATGCCTCTAATCCTAATACAAGGATGAGTGCTCGCGGAGGTTGATCCATGCTGTCTGACCTTGCTCTGAATAGATTGCAATATATATATATAGCGTGAGAAGGCCTTTGTAAGCAGTAACGGTAACCCAGTGGGTTAGTCGCGGTTTGGTCGTGGGTCAAGGGTAGGTCAGGGGTAGGTTAGGGGTTGGTCAGGGGTAGGTCAGGGGTGGGTCGTGGGTTAGGGATAGGGTAGGTCGTGAGTCAGGGGTGGGACAGGGGTAGGTCAGTGGTGGGTCGGGTGGGTCGGGGGTAAGTCGTGGGTCAGGAGTAGGTCAGGGGTTGGTTAGGGGTAGGTCAGGGGTGGATCAGGGGGAGGTAACGGGTGAGTCGTGGGTTAGTCGTGGGTTGGTTGTGGTCAGGGGTGGGTCCGGGGTAGGTCAGGGGTGGGTCTTGAGTTAGTCGTGGGTTGGTCGTTGGTCAGGGGTAGGTCAGGGGTGGGTCGTGGGTTGGTCGTGGGTCAGGGGTAGGTCAAGGATAGGTCAGGGATAGGTCAGAGATGGGTAGTGGGTTAGTCGCGGTTTGGTCGTGGGTCAGGGGTAGGTCAGGGGTAGGTTAGGGATGGGTCAGGGTTAGGTCAGGGTAGGTCAGGGTTGGGTTGTGGGTTAGTCTCGGTATATTCAACAGATTGAATAAGTCTCCCTCCTGATGATGGTTTGAGTGCTTCGTTGTACACGAATGCGGATTCATCTTGTGTATCCCTTCCCCTTCCATAGCTTGAATGGATATTCAACAGATTGAATTAATTTACCGTTACAGCCAGTTCAACTCCACCTCAAACACGCAGGACTATTTCGATCCTGTTAGCTGTACTTCACCTCAACCACGCAACACAGGTTCGATCCTGCTAGCTCGGCCCGATGGCTTGGCCGGATTCGATCCATTTCACACATTTTGGTTACCGTTACAGCCACTTCGGCTCCACTCAACCACGCAGCACGGGTTCGATCCTGCTTGCTCGGCCCGACCCGACCGGATCGGCTCCACATCAACTATGTAACACAGATTCGATCCTGCTGGCTCGGCCCGACCCCACTCAATCGGGTTCAAATAACTATCCAAAGAATTAAATATAATCAATTGGAAACGAGAAAATCATTTACCTCAACAAATAAATCTCATTTTAACTTCCACAATTTTTCCTACACAATAACACGTCCTACCGCTACAATGCTGCCGTTTGAAATGGCCGTTTGGATTATGTGTGAGTAAGAGTAGGTTCTGATCACGTGATTGTCATGTGTTAGTCGTGGGTTGGTCGTGGGTCAGGGGTGGTCAGGGGTGGGTCAGGGTTAGGTCAAGGATGGGTAGTGGGTTAGGGTTAGGGTTGATCGTTGGTCAGGGGTGGGACAGGGGTGGGTCGTGGGTTAGTCGTGGGTTGGTCGTGGGTCAGGGGTGGGTCAGGGTTGGATCAGAAGTGGGCAGAGGTGGGTCAGGGGTGGGTCGTTGGTCAGGGGTAGGTCAGGGGTGGGTCGTGGGTTGTTCGTGGGTCATGGGTGGGTCAGGGTTGGATCAGGGGTGGGTCAGAGGTGGGTGAGGAGTGGGTCGTGGATCAGGGGTGGGTCACGAATGGGTCACGGGTGGGTCGTGGGTCAGGGGTGGGTCGTGTTAGTCTTGGGTTGGTCGTGGAAATCTAAGGCATACCCAGACCCAACCCATACCAGCACCCAAACTTAAGGCATACCCAGACCCAACCCCTACCCCATACCAAGATCCAACCCATACGTAACCCTAACCTGATCAGCTCCAACTCAACCATGTAGCACAGGTTCGATCCTGCTGGATCGGCTCGACTAGATCCATTATACACATTCCGGTTACCGTTACAACCAGTTCAGCTCCACATCAACCACGCAGCACCGGTTCGATCCTGCTGGCTCGGCGTGACAGGTTCGATTCTACTAGCTCGGCCTGACCCGATCCATTTCAAACATTCGGGTTACCTTTACAGCCACTTCGGCTCCATCTCAACCACGCAGCACGGGTTCGATCCTGCTTGCTCGGCCCGACCCGACTGGATCAGCTTCACCTCAACTATGCAACACAGATTCGATAATACTGGCTCGGCCCGACCCGAATCAACCGGGCTCAAATGACTATCAAAGAAATTAAATGTAATCAGTTCGAAACAAGAAGATTACTTACCTCAACAAATAAGTTTCAATTTAATTTCATTTTAACTTTCCAAAAATTTTCGTACAAAATAACACGTCGAATCGCTACAATGCTGTCGTTTGAAATGGCCCAGACCCACACCCAACCCGCACCCAAACCTACTGAGGTCACGTGACTGTGTCAACCAATAAAAACATTTTGTTCAATTTGATGAATTGAACAAATGTTCAATTTTCGCAAATTGCTCATATCCTAACCCTAACCCTAACCCTAACCCTAACCCTAACCCTAACCCTAACCCTAACCCCTAACCCTAACCCCTAACCCTAACCCTAACCCTAACCCTAACCCTAACCCTAACCCTAACCCTAACCCTAACCCAGACCCACACCCAACCCGCACCCAAACCTACTGAGGTCACGTGACTGTGTCAACCAATAAAAACATTTTGTTCAATTTGATGAATTGAACAAATGTTCAATTTTCGCAAATTGCTCATATCCTAACCCTAACCCTAACCCTAACCCTAACCCTAACCCTAACCCTAACCCTAACCCTAACCCTAACAAATGTTCAATTTTCGTAAATTGCTCATATCCTAACCCTAACCCTAACCCTAACCCTAACCCTAACCCTAACCCAGACCCACACCCAACCCGCACCCAAACCTACTGAGGTCACGTGACTGTGTCAACCAATAAAAACATTTTGTTCAATTTGATGAATTGAACAAATGTTCAATTTTCGCAAATTGCTCATATCCTAACCCTAACCCTAACCCTAACCCTAACCCTAACCCTAACCCTAACCCTAACCCTAACCCTAACCCTAACCCTAACCCTAACCCTAACCCTAACCCTAACCCTAACCCCTAACCCTAACCCTAACCCTAACCCTAACCCTAACCCTAACCCTAACCCTAACCCTAACCCTAACCCTAACCCTAACCCTAACCCTAACCCTAACCCTAACCCTAACCCTAACCCCTAACCCTAACCCTAACCCTAACCCTAACCCTAACCCTAACCCTAACCCTAACCCTAACCCTAACCCTAACCCTAACCCTAACCCTAACCCTAACCCTAACCCTAACCCTAACCCTAACCCTAACCCTAACCCTAACCCTAACCCTAACCCTAACCCTAACCCTAACCCTAACCCTAACCCTATCACTGATGAACAAACCAAATATACATCTAAATGCATCTCACTCGGGTGAACGTTGAAGCACCACAACTGAATACTAAAATCGAACAGTCATCACAAATTGTCAAGGATATGGCTTTCCTGTCATGAAGTTTGGATGTGGAGACATTTGTCAATATAATAAAGCAACACCATAAGCTATAGTACTCTTTTATTGGAAGGTTTATAACATTTTTTTTATAATATAACAATTTCGACACATGCATAATCTATAGTTGTAAGAAAATTGAAGGATCAGTAACTTACTTACCTACATATACCATACCAATACAACCAATCGTTTCCTGTCACCATGATAATATCCAAAGCAAAGAAGAAACATTTGAAGACTTAAGTGAAACCAAATCAGTTTTCGCAATGATCTCAGAAAATAAATTTATCTGTAAGACCAATATGAAAACCGGAATCGTTCACATGTATCTACGGAGCTATTCCATGCCAAGTTCAGCTACATGCTTAGAGCAGCACAGAGCAACAAAAACCATCAGAAGCAACTTCAACATTCATGCTTGTGTAATTCCATGCAAGAATGTTTGTCCAAACTCCAACATCATTGCTGATACAATCCATTCTTGATCCAACATCGATAACATCAAGTCAGCCCTCTTTACCCTTTTAAGACAATTGCAATAGCGAACTGCATGCAATCTGTTCCCTTGACTATTCGGACCATTGTTAGTCCTTACAAGACAATGGTAAGCCCTCGCATATTCAGTAATCGTTTAGTTTGTTTCATTTGCATATTCTGTAGTGGTTTAGATTGCTTCAATATCAGTTTTCAAAATGACCTAAGATAGTATATCAACCTGTCAGACCAGAATGAAAACCGGTACTGCACACAAACATATTCTCATTTCTCCAAGATTTATTCCTTATTTCTACATCCATTTTTCAATCTATCTGCCACTTGTCCATCTATTCCTGGATTTATTCCTATTCCTTTTCTCTATCTGTTCATCAATGTATTGCTCTATTCCTATCCTTTCCCCAATCCTTTCCTTGTTTTATTCCACATGTATCCATCAATTCCTTGGTTTATTCCACATTTCCCCATCAATTCCTTGCTTTATTCCACATTTACCCATCAATTCCTTGATTTTTTCCACATTTGCCCATCAATTCCTTGGTTTATTCCACATTTCCCCATCAATTCCTTGATTTATTCCACATTTCCCCATCCTTTACTTACTTTTATGTTTCGGTATAGGTCGGGTGCGGGTAAGGGTAGGGTTGGGTGTTGCTTGTATGTGTTTGTTGTCGGTTGTGGGTCGGTTGAGGGCTTCGGGACGGGTTGGGTTAGGGTTAGTGACTACCCGTTGGCCACTGTGTTAAAAAGCACAGTGTTCACCCCTTGGCCACGCTGAGGCCGGTAGTCATGCAAGGGGAAAAATTTATTGGCTAACAATGATTGCATAAATAAATCAAAAGTATTTTACAAGCGATTTAACAATGATTGGATAAATAAATCAAAACTATTGTACAAGTGATTTAACAATATTTAGATAAATAAATCAAAAGTATGATACAAGTGATTTAACAGAATCGAAAGTGAAAAACAATGATTGAATAAATAAATCAAATAGCGTCCAGGGCAACAATAAACCCCGGAAAATATATACATAATGATACAACAGAATCAGGGATTATATTTATGATTTATCACAGTTACTTTTATAAAAAATTTCGTGTGCATTTTTTACTATTTCATGATTGTTTTTTTTTTTTTGGTAACTGACCAATCACGAATATTTACATAATTTCAAAAATGATATCACATACCATACAATCAATAAGTCAGTCAAGTGTTTTATATATCAGCAATTGAATGCAGGAATACTGTTCACCGTTAACTTCACCGTTTCATATACTTGTCCTTTAGGCTATCCAAGGATAAATTTGCTGTGCATTTTTTTACTATTTCGTGATTATTATTTCTTTTTTTTGGTAACTGACCAATCACGAATATTTACATAATTTCAAAAATGATATCACATACCATACAATCAATAAGTCAGTCAAGTGTTTTATATATCAGCAATTGAATGCAGGAATACTGTTCACCGTTAACTTCACCGTTTCATATACTTGTCCTTTAGGCTATCCAAGGATAAATTTGCTGTGCATTTTTTTACTATTTCGTGATTATTATTTCTTTTTTTTGGTAACTGACCAATCACGAATATTTACATAATTTCAAAAATGATATCACATACCATACAATCAATAAGTCAGTCAAGTGTTTTATATATCAGCAATTGAATGCAGGAATACTGTTCACCGTTAACTTCACCGTTTCATATACTTGTCCTTTAGGCTATCCAAGGATAAATTTGCTGTGCATTTTTTTACTATTTCGTGATTATTATTTCTTTTTTTTGGTAACTGACCAATCACGAATATTTACATAATTTCAAAAATGATATCACATACCATACAATCAATAAGTCAGTCAAGTGTTTTATATATCAGCAATTGAATGCAGGAATACTGTTCACCGTTAACTTCACCGTTTCATATACTTGTCCTTTAGGCTATCCAAGGATAAATTTGCTGTGCATTTTTTTACTATTTCGTGATTATTATTTCTTTTTTTTGGTAACTGACCAATCACGAATATTTACATAATTTCAAAAATGATATCACATACCATACAATCAATAAGTCAGTCAAGTGTTTTATATATCAGCAATTGAATGCAGGAATACTGTTCACCGTTAACTTCACCGTTTCATATACTTGTCCTTTAGGCTATCCAAGGATAAATTTGCTGTGCATTTTTTTACTATTTCGTGATTATTATTTCTTTTTTTTGGTAACTGACCAATCACTAATATTTACATAATTTCAAAAATGATATCACATACCATACAATCAATAAGTCAGTCAAGTGTTTTATATATCAGCAATTGAATGCAGGAATACTGTTCACCGTTAACTTCACCGTTTCATATACTTGTCCTTTAGGCTATCCAAGGATAAATTTGCTGTGCATTTTTTTACTATTTCGTGATTATTATTTCTTTTTTTTGGTAACTGACCAATCACTAATATTTACATAATTTAAAAAATGATTTCACATACCATACAATCAATAAGTCAGTCAAGTGTTTTATATATCAGTAATTGAATGGAGAAATACTGTTCACCGTTCCGTTCACCGTTTCATATGCTTCTCCAGTAGGCTATCCATGGATTTCCTTTTTTTACTAATGCCCTTATTTTTTTCAGCTAGTTTTTTCTTCTCATAGCTCATTCGATCTTTTAAATATTTGGACAAATCTTTCCCCTCAAATGTCTCTTTTCCATCAAAAACCAATCCCAAGCCTTCAGACATCACACCTCTCATCATATCATTAGGGACCTGGTCTACATGTGTTTCACAATACCATTTCACATAGGCCCTTTGAACCCGATTTAAATTCATTGCTGAGTCCATTGAACTGTTCTTGTCGTATGCTTTTAATGTTTCTGCAAATTCTGGCGATAAGTCTTCGAAACGCCTGAAAAGGCATTAACGTTAACGTTATTATTGTTATGTAGTTAATACAAACATGCACTACAAAATACAAAGTGTAGTTAAAAATTATTCGCAAATACTTTCTCTTTTTCATAAAGTGTAAATCGGCAATTTATCGAGAGACTCACGTTCCGCGAAAAGCACACTTTGTATTTACTAGTAATTGCCAACAATTAAAACTTCGGTGGTGATGGTGGAGGTAGTGAAGGTGGTGGCGACGGTCGTTTCTGTGGAAGTGAGGGTTGCGGTAGTATTAGTTGTTGTGAAGGTGGTGGTGACAGAGGTGGTAAGGGTACTGGAAAGGGAAGTGATGGTGGTGTTAGCGATGGTCATGATGATTATGGTAGTGGTGGTGGTGGGGAGTGTGGTAGTGAGTGTAGTAGTGGTGGTTGTGATGGTGATGGTGGAAGTTAGAGTTGACTTGGTAATGTTGGTAGTGTTGATAGTGGTGGCACGAAGGTAGTGGTAGTGGTCATTTTGGTATTGAGGCAAGAGGTGGTAGTGATGGTACTGCTAATTTGGTAATGTTGGTAATAGTGATGGTGGGGATGATGGTTTTAGTAGGAAGGGGAGTCTATGTGGTGGTGTTAATAGTAGGTGTTAGTTAGTAGATCTTGCAAGATAGCTACATTTTGGAACTAAATTCGATTCACACGTTGAATAATTTTAAAGCATAAAGTACAATACCTTGCAACCCCCTGTCTCTTTCGTTTCGTTCCAGTGTCTGAACTTTGGTCACTGAAATTAAAAACACTAAAAATTAATATGTCAGTTCAAATGCCACGCTAGACCGGATATGGGTATGGATAGGGGTACGGCTTGTGTTGGGTTTTGGAAGGGGTAGGTGTCGGTATGGTAGGTGTTGCATGGGGTTACGATTATGGTAAGGTTAGTGTCAGGATAGAGGTTTGGGGTAGGGTGTGGGTATAGGTTTTGTGTAGGTCGGGGTCAGTTGAGGGATCGGTTGAGTGGGCTTGGTTTAGGGTGTAGGTATGGAGAGGGTGTGTGGATTGGTAGAAAAGGGAATGGGTTACGTTGTGGGTACTGGGAGGGTGTGTGAATGTCTTTATAAATACTTACTTGTAATGTATGTAATACGGTATGATATCCATATTTAGGAACATCAAATATCTAAAATAAAAGTTAACTAATGCGAAAACATACAGTGTAGTACAAACCTTATAATCTCTTTATCATCGTCATTGGGGACTGTCCCGCTCGTATTTGGTCCTTGTTCGCTGAAATTTAAACACAAAAATGCAATGTCTGTTCAAATCCAATGCCAGAAGTGTGTTACTTTTTGGTTTCATCGGGGTCAGTTGAGGGATCGGTTGAGTGGGGTTGGTGTAGAGTGTAGGTATGGAGAGGTGGTGTGCATTGGTAGGAAAGGGAATAGGTTACGTTGTGGATACTGGGAGGGCGTGGGAATGTCTTTATAAATAATTACTTGATGTATGTAATACGGTATGATATCCATACTTAGGAACATCAAATATCTGAAATAAAAGTTAACTAATGCGAACACATACAGTGTAGTACAATACCTTATACCGATAATCTGTACATCATCGTCACTGGGGGCGGTCCCGCTCGTACATGGTGCTTGTTCGCTGAAATTTAAACACAAAAATGCAATGTCTGTTCAAATCCCATGCCAGAAGTGTGTTATTTTTGGTTTCAAATATTTTAGGGTAATGTACTCGATCAAATTACCACGGAGAAATTTTGCTCCCTGCGACTGGGGATCGAACCTACGACCCCTGGCGACTCATGCATTGTCAAACCCATGTTCTACCTACTGTAAAGTTGAATACTACAAAAACATAGAGTTCAGTACTATACCTCGACACTTTCTCCGTTCTCACTACGCCTTCACCAATTTCCACCTCGGCGACGTCTATTGGTACAGCTGCTCCTGTCTGCCTATAATAAAGCATAAACAGTTTTGTTATGAATCGTGCGATTTGGAATAAAACGACTTTTGATTAGGATTGTGTTCGTACTACATGTTTTTAATTATTGCATAAGAAGGAGTAGGTTAGGGGATGGGTGTGCGACTGGGGATCGAACCAACGACCCCTAGCGACTCCTGCATTGTCAAACCCATGTTCTACCTACTGTAAAGTTGATTACTACAAAAACATAGAGTTCAGTACTATACCTCGACACTGGTACTGCCTCTTCAGGCTCCGTTCTCACTGCGCCTTGCGTCCCCATCGCACCTTGGGAGCTGAAATGTAAACAGAAAAATGCAATATCAGCTCAAATCCCATGCGTTACATTGACTTCCCATATAAATAGTTGTACCTACTCCCGTCTGTTTTTTATTCACTGATAAAATACAGAAACATTTTTTTTAATATTTCAATGTTTTTCAAAGTCATTAATGTCATTCATTTATACAATGCAAAAAGTACCTTAGTACGGAGCTCCTATTGGGCGTGGACATGCCTCTCATGCCTACTAGTACGTCCTCCACGTTGCTCAGGTCTTGGTCCATTAAATCCAAATTGTCTCTAATTAAGTTTTCACACGTGGTGTTCTTCTTCAGTTCGTTTATCCCCCCTAGGATGAAAGTGTTAAGAAGTTCACTCTGTGAATTGCCACTCTCCATCTCACTTATTCGTTTGTCTTGGTGTCCCATTGTAGTATTTGTTGCGGCTATACTTTGATCTATCTTGTTGACACTAGTCTCTAAATTATGTATTCTCCCGTCCAATTTTGACGTATTACTATTCAGTTCGCTCAAGCTTTTCTCTTGTTCTTTAAGTACGTCTTTGGTTACAGTGTCACTTGTCTCCAGTACGCTTATGCGTTTACTCTGTTGCCAAATTTCGGCATTTGTTCCATCCAATTTCTCTTGAACCTCTTCATTATTGGCGTTTAAACTGGTTTCCAGTGTACTCACTCTGGACTCGAGATTCTCTTGACATTGTTTGATCTCGTTCACTCTTTTCACTATGCCACCTATGCTTTTCGCCACCCACTCGCGGCATTCATCAATGGGGTCAATGTCACTGTCACTGTCCATCCTGAAAGCAATTACAAACAGGTAGTAATAATCATTGTATTATGGCTGCCTGATTTTACCTTAGACAATGCTGTTGGTCTATTTGAAATAAACCTGCTCTGGATAGGAGGCGGGCCATAAAACCGCACTCTATCTGACATAGAGAACATGCTTGGGGTTAGGGTAACCCTAACCCTTAGTAGTGGGTCGTGGGTCGGGTCAGGGGCGAGTCAGGGGGTGGGTCGTGTGTTAGTCGTGGGTTGGTCTTGGGTCAGGGGCGGGGTGGGTCGTGGGTTAGTGGTGAGGTGGTCGTGGGTCAGGGGTGGGTCGTGGGTTGGTCGTTGGTCAGGGGTAGGTCAGGGTTTTGGTAGGGGTAAGTCACGGGTGGGTCAGGTGTAGGTCAAGGGTGGGTCAGGGGTAGGTCGGGTGGGTTAGTCGGGGGTCAGGAGTAGGTCAGGGGTTGGGTAGGGGTAGGTCAGGGGTGGGTCAAGGGTAGGTCGTGGGTGGGTCGTGGGTCAGGGGTGGGTCAGTGGTGGGTCAAGTGGGTTAGTCGTGGGTCAGGGGTATGTCAGAGATGGGTCGTGGGTTAGTAGTGAGTTGGTCGTTAGTCAGGGGTGGGTCAGGGGTAGGTCAAGGGTGGGTCGTGGGATAGTCGTGGGTAAGGTGTAGGTCAGGCGTTCGTCGGGGGTAGGACAGGGATTGGTCGTGGGTTAGTCGTGGGTCGGGGGTAGGTCAGTGATGGGTCGTGGGTTAGTCGTAGGTTGGTCGTTGCTCAGGGGTAGGTCAGGGGTGGGTCCGGGATGGGTCAGTGGTAGGTCAGGGGTGGGACAGGGGCTGGTCAGGTGTAGGTCAGAGATCCGTCGTGGGTTAGTCGTGGGTTGGTCGTTGGTCAGGGGTGGCTCAGGGGTGGGTCAGTGGTGGGTCGTGGGTTAGTCGTGGGTCAGGGGTAGGTCAGGAGTGGGTTGCGGGTTGGTCGTGATATTATATCTCATATGATACATATACCCCTCTGCTAATATAACATTTTTTTTAATTTTAAATTAAATAATAAAGCCAGGATAGACTGCCAAACATATCCCATATATCGCAAAATCACGATCCGTAATGATTTCTTCTAAGTTTTTACTTATCTTCAACATAGTGCCGTAGAGTCAATTGTTAATATTAAATTAAAAAATATATCTTACATGATAGATATACCCCTCAACTAATACCACAAAAAATGCTTTTGGTTTTATATTAAATAATAAAGCCAGGATAGGCTGCCAAATATACCCGGTATATCGCGAATTCACGGCCCGTAATGAATTTTTCTAAGTTTTTTCTTATTTTCAACAAAGTGCTGTAGAGTCATTTGTTAATACTAAATTACAAATTATACCTCATATGATAGCTATTCCCCTCTGCTAACATAACATTGAGCGCTTTTGGTTTTAAATTAAATAATAAAGTCAGGATATACTGCCAAACATAACACGTATATCGCCAAATCACGGCCCGTAATGATTTTTCCTAAGATTTAGCTTACTTTCAACATAGTGCCGTAGAGTCAATTTTTAATATTAAATAAAAATTTATATCTCATATGATAGATATATCCCTGTACTAAACCGACAAAAATGCTTTTAATTTTAAATTAATTAATAAAGCCAAGATACACTGCCAAACATTCCCCATATATCGCCAAATCACAACCCGTAATGAAATTTTCCAAGTTTTGCTTATTTTCAACAAAGTGCCGTGAACTCAATTTTTTATATTTAATTAAAAAATATATGTTATATGATAGATACTGCCCTGGACTAATACAACGAAAAATGTTTTTGATTTTAAATTAAATAATAAAGCCAGGATAGGCTGCCAAACATACCCGGTATACCGCGAATTCACTATTTTACTATACTATATGCAACACACGTCGATTCTTGGACCCTGGTCACCGCGGTGATGCACGGTCTTACCTTTAGGGGATATGTACCTGTAGGGGGATAGTGGGGCTAAAATAAATGCATAGGCCGATCCCTTAGTTTGAACACCTGTGAAAATTATGGCCCTTGTAGAGTGTACAATTGCTTAGAAAATGACTATTTTTTAATAATATATACAACACGCATGCATTATCTGCCCCTGTTCACCGCGTTGACTTGGATTCGAACCTTGACGGTATATGAACCTGTAGGGGGATAGTATGGCTGCAATACATTGAGAGTTTTGTTCTTTAAGTCCAGCCCCCACAAACATTATGGCCCTTGTAACATGCGTATATGCTTAGAAAGTGACTATTTTCACTATAATATATGCAATACGCATCCATTATCGGCCCTTTTTATAAGTATGTCTGATACTGAAATCACTATTTTTATTTTGCTGCGGATTGCTTTTTCAGGTGTATATCTAAAAAAAGTTATCTAATTCCTATATACTATGAATTATTTATCAATAAATCGAAACATATTGACATACCTGTTTATTTGAATTTTTTATCCAATCAGAATATATATAGTCCACTGAATTAAACACAAAAGTCCACTGAATTAAACACAAATTTATAATATCCACACTTTCTAAACTGTTCTCCTTTTTCACAAATTCTTATTTCTTACAATCTTTACAAATGATTCTCAAATTATGTTGAAAAGCACGAAAATGTTGTCGATAGATAGACAATTTATCTGAATATTGCTTTTGTTGGTAGTGCCTTTCAATGCAATTCATTAAATGAGCTTGAAATTTGTCACACGGATAAATATAATTGCATATAGTGCACGGGATAACACACATTTTATAGCGTTTTTCTCGGTATGCGTATATCAATACAATCAGTTAAGTGAACTTGAAATTATTCACACCCGGTATATATAGGTCAGGGGTAGGTCAGGGGTAGGTCAGGGGTAGGTAGGGGTAGGTAGGGGTAGGTCAGGGGTAGGTAGGGGTATGTAGGGGTAGGTAGGGGTGGGTAGGGGTAGGTAGGGGTGGGTAGGGGGTAGGTCAGGGTGGGTAGGGGTAGGTCAGGGGTAGGTCAGGGGTGGGTAGGGGTAGGTCAGGGGTGGGTCAGGGGTAGGTCAGGGGTGGGTAGGGGTAGGTGGGGGTAGGTCTGGGGTAGGTCAGTGGTAGGTCAGGGGTAGGTAGGGGTAGGTAGGGGTGGGTGGGGGTAGGTCAGGGGTAGGTCAGGGGTGGGTAGGGGTAGGTCAGGATTGGGTAGGGGTAGGTCAGGGGTACGTCAGGGATATGTCAGGGATTGGTCGTGGGTTAGTCGTGGGTCAGGGGTAGATCAGGGGAGGGTCAGGGGTAGGTCAGGGGTGGGTCAGGGGTAGGTCAGGGGTGGGTCAGGGTTGGGTCGTGGGTTTGGTTTTCATATCAATATTTTTATAAGTATGTCTGATACTGAAATCACTATTTTCATTTTGCTGAAGATTGCTTTTTTCAGATGTATATCTAAAAAATGTTATCTAATTCCTATATACTTTGAATTAAATCTAAACATATTGACATACCTGTTTATTTGAATTTTTTAATCCAATCACAATATATATAGTCCACTGAATTAAACACAAATTTATAACATGCACACTTCCTAAACTGTTCTCCTTCTTCACAAATTCTGATCTCTTACAATCTTTACAAATAATTTTGAATTTACGTTGAAAAGCACGAAATGTTTTTCTCGGTATGCGTCTATCAATGCAATCAGTTAAATGAACTTGAAATTATTCACTACCGGTATATATAGGTCAGGGGAGGGTCAGGGGTAGGTCAGGGGTACGTCAGGGGTGGGTCAGGGGTGGGTCAGGGGTATGTCAGGGGTACGTCAGGGTGGGTCAGGGGTACGTCAGGATAGGTCAGGGGTGGGTAGGGGTAGGTCATGGGTAGGTCAGGGGTGGGTAGGTAGGGGTAGGTAGAGGTAGGGGGTAGGTCAGGGGTGGGTAGGGGTAGGTCAGTGGTAGGTCAGGGGTTGGTAGGGGTAGGTAGAGGTAGGTAGGGTGTAGGTCAGGGATGGGTAGGGGTAGGTCAGGGGTAGGTCAGGGGTAGGTCAGGGTAGGTCAGGGGTAGGTAGAGGTAGGTAGGGGGTAGGTCAAGGGTGGGTAGGGGTGGGTAAGGGTAGGTCAGGGGTAGGTCAGAGGTGGGTAGGGGTGGGTAGGGGTAGGTCAGTAGTAGGTCAGGGGTGGGTAGGGGTAGGTCAGGGGTTGGTAGGGGTAGGTAGAGGTAGGTAGGGAATAGGTCAGGGGTGGGTAGGGGTAGGTCAGTGGTAGGTCAGGGGTAGGTAGAGGTAGGTCAGTGGTGGGTAGGGGTAGGTATGGGTAGGTAGAGGTAGGTAGGGGGGAGGTCAGGGGTGGGTCTGGGATGGGTAGGGGTGGGTAGGGGTAGTTCAGGGTTGGGTAGGGGTGGGTAGGGGTAGGTCAGGGGTAGGTCAGGGGTAGATTAGGGGTGGGTATGCGTAGGTCAGGGGATGGGTAGGGGTAGGGTTAGGGGTAGGTAGGGGTGTGTCAGTGGTAGGTCAGGGGTTGGTCGTGGGTTGGTCACGGGTAAAGGGTGGGTCAGGGGTTGTTCGTGGGTTGGTCGTGGGTTGGGGGCGGATTGGTCTTGTAGGTGTATTATGTTCGGTCACTTTCGTCCTTAGGTTCAGTGTGGTTAAGTATTGGATCCGATTCTTGGTGTGTTTTAGGGTTCTATGTGGGTAGGAGTTGGCTCTAGGTACCTTTTAGGTTTGGGTGTGGGTGTAGGTTTGGTTTGGGTGTGCCTTCGGTGTGGGTAGGGGTAGGTCTGGACAGCCTTCAGTTGGGTGTATGTAGGGGTCTGGTACAGGTTTGCCTCAGAATAAAGTTTGGGTAGGGGAAACGTATTAAAGCATTGGTATAGACATCCACAGTTGTAAACTATACACTATCAACACTGTTGTTATCATAATAACACAAAACTAGACATGAAAATTGAGTATTTAATATGCATAATTGTTACGTAATGCAAACATATGATTTTCACCCAAAATATGTCAATATAAGCACGGTTCTACATTCCAGAAGGACTATTTTAGTTAAAAAAAAGTGTATTTATTTCCCATATACTATGAATTATTTATAAATGAATCGAAACATAATCACATACTTCATCAGTGCACTAAAGTTATGTCTACTTAGTTCTTCAGTCTCAGCAATTTTAGCCGGAAAGAACTTACAGTCCTATCCTTAAATCCTTTATCCCGACACTTTTTCTGGTACGTTCTGAACTTTTGAACTAAAGAATTCTTTCCACAGTTTGAACACTCTTGTTGAACTTCTTTTAATATTTTCATTTCTTCATCAGTCCATCTGAAATTGCTGTTAGTACACTGGTCAAACGACACGTGTCTACTCTGGACCACTTCACATTGGTCAGCAACGAGACTTGGGGAATCAGTCGTATTCATACCCGATAGCTCTTCCGTATCCCTTTCTTTTCCGGGTCGTTCTGAGAGAGTCTGCTTTGTAGTTGCGTCACCAACTTTCCTTTTCTTCTCGAGGTTAAGAGTATGGGAAATAGACGGGTGCAGTCTACATATATTCGCAGTGTTTACGCTCGCGACACGTGACTTGCATAGTACTTCCATCATTCTCAGCATGACCTGAAATAAATGTGCACTCATTTGCATTTCACATCTAAGTAAGGGTTGAACGTGGGTAGGGATTGGTTGTTGGTATAGTCAGGGATAGGTCAGAGATGGGTAGTGGGTTAGTCGTGGGTTGGTCGTGGGTCAGTGGTAGGTCAGGGGTGAGTCAGTGGTAGGTCAGGGGTGGGTCGTGGGTTAGTCGTGGATTGGTCGTGGGTCAGGGGTGGATCAGAGTTAGGTCAGGGGTGGGTCAGGGGTAGGTCGTGGGTCAGGGGTTAGTCAGGGGTGGGTCAGGGGTAGGTCAAGGGTGGGTCAGGGGTAGGTCAGAGATGGGTAGTGGGTTTGTCGTGGGTCAGGGTTGGGTCGGGGTAGGTCCCGGGTAGATCAGGGGTGGGTCGTGGGTTAGTCGTTGGTCAGGGGTGGGTCAGGGGTAGGTCAGGCGTGGGGTCGTGGGTTAGGGTTGGTCGTTGGTGGGTCAGAGGTAGGTCAGGGGTGGGTCGTGGGTTAGTCTTGGTTTGGTCGTGGGGTCAGGGGTGGGTCAGGGGGTAGGTTAGGGGTGAAACTTGCTTTATACAAATTTATTTTAGTTCGATTGTGTCGAAAGCTTTTAGCTTATAGAAACGCTCTCGAATCCGCTTCCTGGAACCACCCAGTACTAAGCAATGAGTGTAAAGTTTCTTGCTCAAGGAAACAACGGCTAGCCCCTGACGGGGTTCGAACCCACGCGGACAGCAATCCTAAGATCACACTGGTCCAACGCTTCTTTTCTTATTGAGAAATTAAATTTGTACTAATGGCTTATGAAATGCACTTACCTGGGAGATAGGTAGATTTCGTTCAAGTCGGCTTAAATTTAAATAATCCACATATGATCCATTCATTAGCAGTGCCACCCCGGAAATATATGCTAACAAATGCACCTTCTGATCTGTTGACAGCTTCTTTTCGGCTGTTTTCTTCAGCACGGGTGTTATCCATGGAAATACACAGTTGTGGTACTGCGACGTATGGCAAACTTTGTCTTTCTCCAGTTTGCAAAGGACGAGTGTGTATAAAGATTCTGCCTCCCTTTCGCATGTCTCCGTTTCAGTGAAACTGTCCAAAAGGACCCACACACCGTATGTGTAACTCCAATCCATTGATTCGTGTCTAGAACGATCGTAGTTGCAAACAGCGGGGAAATAATCTAATTCAAGCGCGAGAATACCTTTTTCTAAGGTATCTATAAAGGCTTGGTTCTCAAGACTTAAGAGTTTTCGCAAACCCCCGAAAACCATTTCCTTTCTACATTTGTTGAAGCTTCCAAGCTTATTGGATAAGTCCTTTACCGTTATTCCTCCTACGATCTTCTTTCTGGATTGCAATGGTGACCTTTTCAGCATCAAGAGAAAGTCTTCAAAGCCCACAAACACATTTCCAATGTCATAAAGATCATGTAGAAGACAAAGAATTAGTCGCTTTCCTAGGACTTGGGGGATTGCTTCTTTCATGTTGAACAATCCAAATGTACGCTTTATCTTCTTTTGTACCGTAGAATTACTTGTATACACGCACAAAGGAGGTGTAGTAGAGTCATCTACGCAGCATGAATTACTTTCCTCTAAGCACAAGAAACCTCTTCCGTCTGTCAACGATCTCGTCGGATAAGACAAACCAACACCTAGATTAATCGAGTATTGATTCGAAGCATGACACAATGGACTACCCCACAGCAGCTTTTCTACGGCACACTCGTACTGGTAAGCTACCCATACAGCATCATGATCTCCTGTACCCTTGCGCGTGTCAAATATCTCGATCAGCTCATCACAAAGATATAGTCCAACTTTTCTTACACATCGCACGACATTGTCCTCGACGTCAAACGCTACAATCATTGCATTATTTTGTAACAATTTGTATAGATTTTCAATGACAACAAAATCACCTGGGATAATTGTCTCGGGTATTTCCGATAAAACTATAACGAATTCCATTCGACATTCACTTTTGTTCATTTGTTTAAAATTGTTCTGTACTTCGATTATATATTCGCTGGCATTGTTTGTCACTTTTCTCTGACTCTCAGCACTCAAAATCCCGCTTGTAAATATTACAGAAGCTGAAACAGGGTGAACTATTGTTTTTGGGCGTCTGTGAGGTAAGTCAGTATACACCTGAACAAAACGAACATTTCCTGGAAATCGGCATATTTCAAGAAGTTCAGATTTTACATCCAACGACCGATGGTCTAAATTTGATTGAAAATTCAAGCATTCGAACATTGACTGAACGCAAGACAACTGCCCTTTCCGTCCTATAATGTTGTTTATGCCATCTCGGCTCCAAAACATATCCGTGAATGCGTTACTTATAGTGAGGCCAATATGTGTGCATATGTCTAGAACGTAATCTCTATGCCGTATAGGTAAGTCAACATTGGTTCTACATTTCTCGCCAAATCGAAATGTTAGGAGAAGTGGTTCGAACGCAGTTGATAAACTCTTTTCTACAGCTCTCTCTATTGCACGATCAATTGCACATAATATGTGCCGTTGGTCACCAGGCAATACGAACAGGCTTCTTATATGCGTCAAATTGTTTTTAGCTAATGTACGACTTGCTATTCGCTTGCCACATAATTCCTGCAATTCAGTTTGCAATTCTAACCGAACCTGTGTCAGTAGTTCAACAGTTACATTTCTCTGCGATTGAAGTGTCAAATACTCGGACGTGGAACTCTTTGGAACAAAAGCCAGCCACACCTCCCATCCGTTATAATGGGTTAGCTTATAACCTACCGAATTTCGAAGATTTCGCATTCCATTTTCACCATATTTGCGAAGATCCAGATGCTTTTTGACGTTCCCATATAGCGGCCGTATACCCGAGTAGAGTTGTCTTGGGTTAGGTTCAATGAATAAATGGTCAAAGTCCAAAGACAATCCTTCAATTTTTTTCCAGCGAATACTTATACCGTCTACATCAGGGACAATATCTACAGCTTCTAGGTCTTCATTTGAAAGAGCCGTACCTCTTACGCTTACATACTCATCACGTTTAAGAAATTCTCCGACGTTTTCATTCCAGATGCTCAAAAAACAGTTAGAATTCTCAAAACCGTTTTCATACAAACAATCTGTATTGCAGTTGTTACGTACTTCTGAGTTCAAATCACTGTCGGTCTCCATATTCTGAAATAAAAAGAACTTAAATTACTGTTTCAATCAAATGAGATGTGAGTATGATCAAGGTAGGGGTAGGGGTAGGTAGGGGTGGGTAGGGGTAGGTAGGGGTGGGTAGGGGGTAGGTCAGGGTGGGTAGGGGTAGGTCAGGGGTAGGTCAGGGGTGGGTAGGGGTAGGTCAGGGGTGGGTCAGGGGTGGGTAGGGGTAGGTCAGGGGTGGGTAGGGGTAGGTGGGCGTAGGTCAGGGGTAGGTCTGGGGTAGGTCAGTGGTAGGTCAGGGGTAGGTAGGGGGTAGGTAGGGGTGGGTGGGGGTAGGTCAGGGGTAGGTCAGGGGTGGGTAGGGGTGGGTAGGGGTAGGTAGGGGTAGGTAGGGGTGGGTAGGGGGGTAGGTCAGGGTGGGTAGGGGTAGGTCAGGGGTGGGTAGGGGTAGGTGGGCGTAGGTCAGGGGTAGGTCTGGGGTAGGTCAGTGGTAGGTCAGGGGTAGGTAGGGGGTAGGTAGGGGTGGGTGGGGGTAGGTCAGGGGTAGGTCAGGGGTGGGTAGGGGTAGGTAGGGGTGGGTAGGGGGGTAGGTCAGGGTGGGTAGGGGTAGGTCAGGGGTGGGTAGGGGTAGGTCAGGGGTGGGTCAGGGGTGGGTAGGGGTAGGTCAGGGGTGGGTAGGGGTAGGTGGGCGTAGGTCAGGGGTAGGTCTGGGGTAGGTCAGTGGTAGGTCAGGGGTGGGTAGGGGTAGGTAGGGGTGGGTAGGGGGTAGGTCAGGGGTGGGTAGGGGTAGGTCAGGGGTAGGTCAGGGGTGGGTAGGGGTAGGTCAGGGGTGGGTCAGGGGTGGGTAGGGGTAGGTCAGGGGTGGGTAGGGGTAGGTGGGCGTAGGTCAGGGGTAGGTCTGGGGTAGGTCAGTGGTAGGTCAGGGGTAGGTAGGGGTAGGTAGGGGTGGGTGGGGGTAGGTCAGGGGTAGGTCAGGGGTGGGTAGGGGTAGGTCAGGATTGGGTCAGGGGTAGGTCAGGGGTACGTCAGGGATATGTCAGGGATTGGTCGTGGGTTAGTCGTGGGTCAGGGGTAGATCAGGGGAGGGTCAGGGGTAGGTCAGGGGTGGGTCAGGGGTAGGTCAGGGGTGGGTCAGGGTTGGGTCGTGGGTTTGGTTTTCATATCAATATTTTTATAAGTATGTCTGATACTGAAATCACTATTTTCATTTTGCTGAAGATTGCTTTTTTCAGATGTATATCTAAAAAATGTTATCTAATTCCTATATACTTTGAATTAAATCTAAACATATTGACATACCTGTTTATTTGAATTTTTTAATCCAATCACAATATATATAGTCCACTGAATTAAACACAAATTTATAACATGCACACTTCCTAAACTGTTCTCCTTCTTCACAAATTCTGATCTCTTACAATCTTTACAAATAATTTCTCTCAGTTCGAAGGCTGGCTACTTGTGTAGGACTGGTTATCTGATGACTGAGAAGATACCTCAAACGGATCGTTTATCAAAGTATATAACCAGTATCTGATGCCTTGATCCATCAGATACTGCACTGCTTGCTCAAGCTCTTCCTGTATAAAGAAGCTGAAACCCAAAAGCAGCGCGACAGACTCGGTAGAAACCTGCATCTCCCCGGTCGTCACATAACCGTCCAACACCTCAAAGTCACCATCTCCGACGAGCAAAATGCCTACTGGCGCTTCCATTGTCAGTCTAGCAATGAAGGAAAACGGTAACCCAAGTAGGCGGTACACATTGTCCTAACCCAATCAGGAATTTTTTTGTTCGGCACGTACTTGCAACGTCATATGAGAAGCCTTTGTAAGCATTAACCGTAGGTTAGTCGTGGGTTAGTCGTGGGTCAGGAGTAGGTCAGGGGTTGGTTAGGGGTAGGTCAGGGGTGGGTCAGGGGTAGGTAACGGGTGAGTCGTGGTTTAGTCGTGGGTGGGTCGTGGGTGAGGGATAGGTCAGGGGTAGGTTAGGGGTATTATTTATTTGTTGGGTTTAACGTCGCACCGACACATTATAGGTCATATGGCGACTTAGGTCAGGGGTAGGTCAGGGGTAGGTCAGGTGTGGGTCAGATGTAGGTCAGGGGTGGGTCAGGGGTGAGTCTTGGGTTAGTCGGGGGTTGGTCGTGGGTCAGGGGTGGGTAAGGAGTGGGTCAGGGTTAGGTCAGGGTAGGTCAGGGTTGGGTTGTGGGTTAGTCTCGGTATTGACCCGATCAATTTTAGACAATCCATTTACCGTTACAGCCAGTTCACCTCCGACTCATACACGCAAGACTATTTAGATCCTGTTAGCTGTACTTCACCTCAACCACGCAACACAGGTTCGATCCTGCTAGCTCGGCCTGATGGCTTGGCCGGATTCGATCCATTTCACACATTCGGGTTACCGTTACATCCACTTCGGCTACATCTCAACCACGCAGCACGGGTTCGATCCTGCTTGCTCGGCCCGACCCGACCGGATCGGCTTCACATCAACTATGCAACACAGATTCGATCCTGCTGGCTCGGCCCAGGGTTATGTTCTACAAAGGCATGCCTTGTTCTACAAAGGCTACTGGGTTTCGAACTTGAAATCTTCTTTGCCAGACTCAGAGTTACTGAGTTGGCGAACGTTAATATATGTCTTCCCGTTAGCCATCAGTTAAACATTTCCGCTTCTTATGGAAATGTTTAAAAGATGTTGCCACCCTTGCACCACGGTGAGGTCGGTAGACAAGCAAGGGGCGGGATCAGCTGATTGCCGACCCCAATAATCACAGGCTCAACCAATCACACGAGCAATCAATTAAATAGAACATAAAAGGAAACACGGAGAAACATATATACATAAACAGACACTATGGGTCCTTATTCCCTGAGCACCACAAACTGAGAACCCCTGTTGTTAAGGAAAGCAACAGTGGCGTTCAGTTCGGGGATCCTCCAAAACAAGTACCCGTAGTAGAAGCCGAACGAGTCTACGATAAGCACCTCCATGTTCCTTAGAGACACAAAGGCCTGAAGATGCCCAAATGCCTCTAATCCTAATACAAGGATGAGTGCTCGCGGAGGTTGATCCATGCTGTCTGACCTTGCTCTGAATAGATTGCAATATATATATATAGCGTGAGAAGGCCTTTGTAAGCAGTAACGGTAACCCAGTGGGTTAGTCGCGGTTTGGTCGTGGGTCAAGGGTAGGTCAGGGGTAGGTTAGGGGTTGGTCAGGGGTAGGTCAGGGGTGGGTCGTGGGTTAGGGATAGGGTAGGTCGTGAGTCAGGGGTGGGACAGGGGTAGGTCAGTGGTGGGTCGGGTGGGTCGGGGGTAAGTCGTGGGTCAGGAGTAGGTCAGGGGTTGGTTAGGGGTAGGTCAGGGGTGGATCAGGGGGAGGTAACGGGTGAGTCGTGGGTTAGTCGTGGGTTGGTTGTGGTCAGGGGTGGGTCCGGGGTAGGTCAGGGGTGGGTCTTGAGTTAGTCGTGGGTTGGTCGTTGGTCAGGGGTAGGTCAGGGGTGGGTCGTGGGTTGGTCGTGGGTCAGGGGTAGGTCAAGGATAGGTCAGGGATAGGTCAGAGATGGGTAGTGGGTTAGTCGCGGTTTGGTCGTGGGTCAGGGGTAGGTCAGGGGTAGGTTAGGGATGGGTCAGGGTTAGGTCAGGGTAGGTCAGGGTTGGGTTGTGGGTTAGTCTCGGTATATTCAACAGATTGAATAAGTCTCCCTCCTGATGATGGTTTGAGTGCTTCGTTGTACACGAATGCGGATTCATCTTGTGTATCCCTTCCCCTTCCATAGCTTGAATGGATATTCAACAGATTGAATTAATTTACCGTTACAGCCAGTTCAACTCCACCTCAAACACGCAGGACTATTTCGATCCTGTTAGCTGTACTTCACCTCAACCACGCAACACAGGTTCGATCCTGCTAGCTCGGCCCGATGGCTTGGCCGGATTCGATCCATTTCACACATTTTGGTTACCGTTACAGCCACTTCGGCTCCACTCAACCACGCAGCACGGGTTC